>JALBZB010000372.1:0-30348 GCA_038050625.1 Pythium sp. MPC-2022a
CCGAGAACGAGGACAAAGTCAACAATGCACATTTCTTTTCGGAACAGAGGAAGTAGATAGTGATTCTGAATATATTTTCTCCCAAATCTACTTTGTGTGTAGTGATTGAGTCGAAAGTTACACCACACTTACGTTTAGACTTCTTCAAAAATACTGCATACACATACCGACTATTTTATCAATACTGTCACTTGCTTCAATTTTCATACACGTTTTGACATTTTCCCTCGCTTGATACCTCCACACATTATTTCGTTCATTTTGGAGAGCCATCATAAATTAAGTATATTTTTCGTGCCTTAGGATGCGAGCCACCTTAAATTAAGACATTTCCAGAACTTCAAACCCACGCAGCATTTTGTGCGCCCCAACAATAATGGAGCAGAACGAACGCGCCCACTGTGGCAGCGCGCAGGATAAAGCGGAGCATACCCAGACGCATGCAAAAAAGACGCACGAGACTTCCGCCAACGTCCGCGGATGGAGCTTTTGCTGCCGCAGCCAGCCCGCGATGAGCTCCGACGAGTGCGACACTCTGGCGCGAGAGCTGCGTCTGAAGCCGCCGGTGTCGCTGCCGGAGATGGTGTTTGCAGGCAACCACATGGTGCTGCAGCACGCAGCATCGAGACTGGGTATCCAGTTTAACGCGGTGACTGCGCTGCGCATGTGGGCTGACCAGGCTCACGCAGAACAAGCGTAAGTGATGGCGGTGTCCTTATTGGAGATGGGGTTACGGTCAGGTGAGAATAGCTGATGGTGCTTCTCATTCTCATCCGCTTGACGTGTGTTGGGCTTTGGCAGCTTGAGTCCAGATCACTCAGTGTTCGACTTCACCTACAGGTGTGTCAACTGCGGATTATCATCAAGCTACTTATATTGAAGAGCTCAGTATTCTATGTGTATCTCTCTACAGAACCAACTACAATGGATCTGTGGCTACGGAGAGGCAGTCGCCTTCAGATAGCGAGAGCCAATACGTAAGAACCATGTTGGCAACAGTATTATGGATGTGTCCCACATAGCTAATGTGTGGCTTTTGATTCGAATACCTCGTGTAGATTCCTGTCATCGGTGTGAAGACGGCGAAGAAGCTGCCGCTAGAGAAGCTCATGCAGCAAGTCCAGATTCTCTACTACGACCGAGTCATCTTGTTTGAAGGTAGCGTTTTGCAAACCTGCTTGCGAGTTTGCAGACCCATTCATACGATGGTTTATAAAATTCCTCATATGTCTAATAATTTGTCTATGTGATTGTAGATGATGTGAGGGATCTTGGAGAAATCTACCTGGAAGTGAAAGTTGTACGTGTCGTTGTCACTCACTACTTTATTTTCTCTAAATCTCATACACATGACTATTGGACTTGCCTTTTTTCTCAATCATGCTGCAGAGAGTCATGGACTTTGGGTTCCTGCTACTCTGTCGATACTACTGCCGACTGGATGAAAAGGTGCGGATTCTTCTCAAAGCTGTCGACATCAAACCATGTTAACCGCTCATTCACCATTCTTTGTGGGGTTGGTATGTAACTTCAGCTTGTGAAGCTTGTCGACACGCGCTATTACCACGAGTTCGGAGCTTCGTTCATCTGGCGAGACCAGGAAGTGCGAGAGGCGACGATCCCAGAGCTCCACAGAGTAACGTGTACCCCCCGGCAAAATGCATCTTTATTTAGTGCTTCAGCTCAGTCCGATGTCGACTAACATGTGTGTTTCCCCATTGTGATGCTGAATGCAGCTCATGTACCCATCCGTCCGGCGTGCTTCCTCTTCTAATGGTGATGACGACAACAAAAGCCGGCAGCAGCATAGCCGACACCTCGATTTCTCAGCCGACGCAGTGTACCAAGCGGTTCAGCCGAGTTCGACTGTCACAGAGAAGATCCTGCTCCCCATTGCCGCCGAGCAGGTTTTGAAGGACTGATTGAATGGACGCCGTTAGGGCATACTCGAAGTAGGCAGGCTCGTCTTCTTTAGACCACCTTTCCTCAATGTGAAAGACCTCCCATGTCCGCGTCAAATGGAAGCACACGAAATTCCTTGCAACAAAGCGCTGTCAAATTTAGCCAATCAAAGAGCTCCAATTCGTGCTGTCAGGTTCTGATTAGGCAATCGTGTGCCAAGGTCAAGACCGCCAAAACGGACGAGAGCGCCAAAGAATTGAACAATGAATGGCTTGATGCGGCGCGAGCACCACCAAATCCAAGCGCTCCATGCACGTCATTCGCGGTTTCCACGCCCACAGCTCAGCAGATCTCCACTTATCTACATCCGCAATAATGGCTGAGTTCCGCCACCCAGTCCTCGCTGTCTCGCACGGTCCCGGCCCCATGTGGCTGCTCAAGCACGGCGAGCAGAACCGCACGAGCGAGCCGGCCAAGAACGTCGCAGGCATCTGGAAGAAGCTCTACCCGAAGAGCTCCCCGAAGCCCAAGCGCATCCTGCTTATCTCAGCACACTGGGAGTCGTACCGCGCAGAGCAGCACGAGATCTCGCGCGCGAGCGCGCCGGGCATGATCTACGACTACGGCGGGTTCCCGCAAGAGTCGTACGAGTTCGTGTACGGCGCCAAGGGCGACACCGAGTTCGCCGAGGAGCTGCACGGGCTGCTCAAGCAGCACAAGATCAAGTCGACGCTCGTAGAGCGCGGCTACGACCACGGCGCGTTCGTGCCGATGATACTCATCCGACCGCAGGCAGACATCCCGATCGTGACGCTCTCGATCAACTCGAAGCTTAACACAAAGGCGCACTTTGCGCTCGGCCGCGCGCTCGCGCCGCTGCGGGAGCAAGGCACGTTGATCATCTGCTCGGGCCAGGCGACGCACGGCCGACGCGGCAACGGCGGAGGGTATGACGTCGTCCCGTACGCGCTCGAGTTCCAGGAATGGCTCGACAGCGCGTTCGCGGCGGACTCGGGGCTGAGCTACGCGCAGCGCCAGGAAGAGCTGCTCAAGTGGGAACGCGTGCCGTCGGCGGCGGTGGCGCACCCGCGCACCGAGCACTTCATCCCGTTCGTCGTCGGCGCGGCGGCGGGCATGGACCAGGACGCACCAGCGGCCGACAAGCTCCACGGCGGCTGGGGCGGCAACCACTTGTCCTACGCCACGTACGCCTGGGGCGTCAACCGCCAGCAGCAGACCGAGCAATAAAGATACCCATCAGCAGGATTTTTGAGCCTCAATATCCAATTGTTCAGTTGACGCAGCTGGCGTCGAAGCGGGTTCCTGTGGCATTCTGTTCTCTGTGTGTGGGGGTTTCACGATCTAGGGACCTGCGACTTTTTTTAATGTCAAAGAGCTGTAAATAGCGCATTGCCCCATGTTTCTCAGCCGTCACCATGCTCATTCGAGCTCGTCGTTGGTTTCGTCGCTATCAATTGGAAATTGGGCGTGTGCCAAAATGGAAAGTGTGAGCAGCCGTAGTTGGCGTTTTGAAACGAATGGAGCGCTGATCCGACAGCAAGAGGGTATGCATTTATACAGGCAAAATGATGGATTTTTGTATTGAAAATGAAACGGACTTGGATCATATTTCGACTCAGTATAAATCTATATAGTTAGTGCCAGTGTGAATCCATGGTCGAGTAAATCCTCCTTTTTTTTATCCACCTGACACAATACATACCTGTATAAATGATTGTTGATGATATCAGTATTGCATATTTCCTGTATAAATGGATGAAAGGTGATAAATTATATCTCAGTTGCGAAACGGAAACCAGATGACTTGGCATCAGCTTTTTGTTTGGGTGCGTGGGTGCGTAGGTGCGTGGGTGAGCTCTTTGTTCCGCCTTGAGTTTGAGCCTCAATGCAACTCCTCATTCGGCAAATTCGCGACAGAAAGCAACTCGCAACAACAGCAAAAAGCAATAACAACAAGAAAGAAAATGGTCTTCCGCAGAGGAGTTGCTCTCTTGTGTATCGCAGCGGCCGTGGCGCTCGCGGACGTGGGCGGTGTGGTCGAGGCCAAGGACGTGGCAGCGCACCAGCACAAGGAGCATCAGCAGCACGTGGAGGTGAAGGCGGCGGCTGAGGAGACCAAGGTCGACTACCCGAACGGCTCGGTGCTCATCTCGACCAAGGACAACAAGACCAAGAAAGACGACGGCAAGAAGGAAGCCAAGAAGGAAGCCAAGAAGGAAGCCAAGAAGGAAGCCAAGAAGGAAGCTAAGAAGGCAGAGGGCAAGAAGGTCGAAGAGACGGTCGCCAAGAACGGCGAGATCACGCGGAAGTACGCGCACGGCTCGGTGCGTATCTTCAAGAAGGACACGTCGACGGCGTCGGTTGACAAGCACAAGAAGGATGCCGAAGACAAGCACCTCCACAAGGCTGAAGTTGTCACGGAAGTGCACGCGTCGACACACCACCACAAGCACAAGCACGCCGACAAGGGCGAGAAGGGCGGTCATGAGGTCTCCAAGGACTTTGAGCTCAAGGAAGGCGAGAACAAGTTCGAGGTTGAAGGCATCCCGGTCAATGTCATGGTCAAGCACGGCAAAGTGGACGTGAGTGTCGACGGCCAGCACGTGAAGTCTGGCGCGGACATCACTGTGGAGGCACCTGCGCACGAGGACAAGAAGAAGGACGTCGAGGAGGAGAAGAAGGACGTCGACCAGAAGAAAAAGAAGACGGATGACCACCACAAGAAGAAGGAGGCTGACAAGAAGAAGGCTGACAAGAAGAAGGCTGACAAGAAGAAGGAAACCGCCGCCAAGACGGACGACAAGAAGAAGGACGCCGACAAGAAGGTGAAGGAGGCGGATGCGGTTAAGGCCGCCGATGTCAAGGCCGACCGTGTGACCGAACTCGCGACTAAATTGTCGAAGAACGACCATGGCTTCTTCTCCACCGAGACGGCTCCGATCGTGTTCATCTGCGGCATCATCGGCGCGCTGGCGGCGGTGGTCGGTATCGCAGCAGTGGCCGTCGCACGCGCTCGCGACAGCAACGCCGATGGTGACAACAACCTTCAGTCGGTGCTCGCGGACTCGAGCGACGACGTGGACATTGAAGCGGCGGTGCAGGCGGACGCACCGGCGGACGAGGCGGACTCGCTCGAGGACTCGGACTCGGACAACGACGACGAGGACGAAGACGTGGGCGAAGGCACCTTTGCGAACAACGCCCACCCGACCGTCTCCGTGTAATTGATGAGGAGCTCTTTAAGAAGATGAGGATCACGATGGAGCTTTTCGGGGGTCTGTCAGCTCGTTTCTCTTCAGAAAACGTCGGTCGGTCATTGGTGGTGGGTGGGAAAAATGTTTTCCTCTCCATTTTTTAATCCTCTTCATTTATTGCTCGTAGTATTTGATTCCGAACACCATAACATAAAGAAACGAAAACAATTGAATCATGACATGGCCTCTGGTGATTTATGGGAGTGTAGTGTTGGCTTGTTGCAGCATTTTGCTATATCTTCAGCGTGGCATTTGGAAAATGTGACGTTGTTATTTTTGGGAATCTCCCATTCCCAATTTCAACATTTCGTTCTCGTGCCCACGCGTCTGTCACTTGTGCGATTCGACGGCAGTCGTTTCTTTTTCAATAGGGTCCTCTATAAATTGATCGGGAACGTTACAGTACCCGTTACAGGATGCACCAACTTGTTTTTTGGTAGCACTTATGATACAAACCGCGTTATTTTTAATCGCGCATGTATGTTATCCATTTTTCAAAACATAATACCTTTTACATATGGTTGTAAAACTGATATCTATTTAGAAGGGTGTGTCGCCCCCTCAGAAAAGCGAATGCATCTCTTTTACAAGCGACATACAAGTACGCGTTGATAGAGTGCTGCAGTGCGCACAACAAGCAGCCGACGCAGAGCACACCTCTAGTTCGCCACTTGGCATCCCGCGCCATCAAGCAGCAGCAGCTTCGCATTCGCCCTCTGGACAGGAATAGATCCATCGCCATCGCCCCCTCCCCCTCGTTCTCACTCGCGACAGCTAGACAGCCACTCAATTAGACAGAGAGAAACAAGAACGAACGCACGCACGCACGATGGACCTGTGGATGATCGGCGTGGCGCTGTCGCTGACCGCGACGCTCTTCGGCACGCTCGGCAAGGTCTTCCTCAAGCTTGCGCACTCGTCCGCGCAGGGCTACTCGGTGCAGATCGCCGCCACGGTCTGCGTGTTCGTGCTCAACCCTGTCTTTGACGCGCTTTCGTACGCGTATGCGGCTCAGGTGAGTGTTTTTTGTGCGTGTTGTTGTGGTTCATCTCTCTATTGAGTTGCTGTAGTGATTGGTACTCACCACTACTGTGTGTGTGTATTGTTTGCTGCATGGCAGTCGATCTTGGCCCCCATGGCAGGCTTTAGCGTCGTGTGGAACATCATTCTGTCGCCATACATCCTCAACGAGAAGCTCTCGGTGCACGACCTCAAGGGCACGGCCGTGATCCTCGTCGGCTGCATGATGGTGGGGCTCTCGGGCAGCCATGTGACCCCGAAGCACGAGAGCGCCGAGATCTTTGCATTATTCAAGGGCCGTGTGTTCATCTGGTATGCGATTGCAGCGTGCATCGGCGCGTTTGGGGTAAGCACCTGCGTTTGACATGTGGCTTGAAGCTTGTCTTGTTATGCGCTTGTGCAGCAATACTAACGTCGCATTGTTTACTGTGGTGATCGACAGCTCGTGTGGATGATTTGCCATGCGCCGCGACAGAGCGGATGGCGTCGCTTTGCGTACGGAGCGCTCTCAGGGCTCATCGGTGGCAACCTCTTCTTTCTCAAGGTATTGAATGACTTGCGCATATACATTTTGAGTAACTGGCACCAATTGAACTTGCTGTGTACTAATCGCATTGCTTTCGATTTCCACTAATTTTATAGGCATCTGTGGAGCTTCTGACAGAAGGCGGCGCGGTCTGGAGCGACGCCGAGACGTATTTGATCATTGTGGCGGCGCTCTCGTCTGCTGGCGGCGGCATCTACGTGCTGGACCTGGGCTTGCGGGAGTACGACGCGCTCTACCTCGTGGCGATCTACCAGGCGTTCTTGATCCTCATCGGCTCGATCTCGGGCGTGATCTTCTTCCACGAGAATGCGGGCATGAACTCGTGGTGGCAGTCGTGTCTGTACCCGCTGAGCATCGTCACGACGGTCGCGGGCGTGATCATCCTCTCGGACAAGCAGACTGACGCGACGAGCGGTGACAGCGAGAAGACTGTAGACGCTAACTCGACCGATGAAGAGGACAGTCCGCTCATCATGTCTGGGAAGGCGGTCAACCACGGCGCCATCAACTCCGTCGTGTAGACCGACACTTTCGCCGGTGTAACGAGAGAGATATCAGCACCATAGAGGCAGGCCAAGCTCCCCAGGATTGACTACAACTAGGTTTCTGGGCGGCAGCATACTTATAATGTACTTACAAAATTCAATTCAACCATTTTAAAGAAAGCGAATACTAAGAAATGCAATTCCCAAATGACACGCAAGTGAAGAACCATTAATTGCTATTGAGACTGACTAATTGGCAGGTTGGTGGTCTCTATCGAGTGGGTTGCTTAACCGCAGCAGCCGTCTGACTTGGCGGTGGGGTCCGCTGGGTAGTACATGCCGGCGTCCTTGAGCTTTCGGTTGATGAAGAAGATGGCACCGCCGATGACCGCGACGAACGTCACGACGAAGCCGATGATCACCTGCAGCGTCTGCTGGTACTCCTCCTCCTTCTTGAGAGCCTCGGCGGCCTCTCGCTGCGCGCGCGTGAGTTTCTTCTTCTTCATCTTCTTTGGTTTCGTGGTCTTCTTCTGCTTAGAGCTTTTTTTCTCGTCCTTCTTGTCGTCACTCTCAGCGCTGTTCTTCTTGGCCAGGAAGCGCTGGATCTTGCTCGCCACTTCGGCGCGGCAGCGGTCCGAGACCTTGGTCGGGTCCGTCGGGTTCTCCTGCACCTGCTTGATGCACTTGTTCGAGACCTTCATCATGATGGTCGCGAACTCCTCTTCCGAGAGCGGTGGCAGCTGCGGCGCTTGCGCTGAGTCGCCCGCGGCGTCCACGATCTCTTCACGGATCTCGAGGTCATCGTCGGTCGGCGCACTGTCGGCCGTGACTTGCTGCAGCGAGAGCGCGAGCACCAGGCAAAGCGCCAGCAGTGACAGGAGGGAGCGGCGCATGGCGTAGTGGTAGATAGACTGGTGAGCTGGTGGGTCGGTCGCTTGTGTCCAGGCGCGAGCTATTGGCGAGTGACGCGTGGGATCCGAATGCAGGCGCTCTTTGATGAGAGCGTGACAGGTGGCACGATTTTGATTTTTTCTGCGACTTGATACAGCCAGTCTCGCTCACAAATCCGCGAAAAGGCAATTCGCACTTTGAAGGAGAGCAGCTGTATTTCCGGCGACGAAGTGGGCTCAGATGACTTGGGGTGACCTCTTCATATTTGCTTTAACCGGATATATATTTATAAAAGTCGTATTACTTTTTAAAAAGAAATATGTGTATCCATTTTAAAAGGGTATTTGTTTTCACCTTCGAAGCATTCCTGTTGAGCAGATTAACCCAGAGTAAAAATACCCTTTCTGACGAAGCGCGGCGCGAAGAAAGCAGAGAAAGCAAGAAGGAAGCGGCGTTCAAGCACCAGCGTCTCTATCTATCTGCGCGTGAACCTCCAGCTCCATCGCTCGCTCTATAAACACACAGACTCCCCAGTCCCTCCTCTTTCATACACGAAAAGCAGCAAAGTGGCGTCCGTCAACCCCTCCGCCGCCTCTTCTTCATTCGATAGAATGACGTCCATCTTCGACGGCTACGACGAAGAGTACCGCGCGCTCACGAGCGACATCTCCAAGAAGATCAGCGAAGTGGCGTCCTATGAAGACCAACAGGGTACGTTTGCGTGTGTGTGCGCGATTTATGTGTGTGTAGGTGTGTAGGTGCTAACTTATTGGGTCGCTTCTTGTTGCTTTTGGGACTTTGATTCACTTCATGTTACAGAAAAGAAGAAGGCGAGCATCCTGCACATCGGCGACCTGCTCACACAAGCGAGTCAGCTGGTAAGCGCTGCTCAGACACTACATAGCGCATGCACGCCCTTAAAGCGAAACTCTAACAGCGTCTTCAATGGCACGATGCATACAGGTCCAGCAGATGGAGCTGGAAGTGCGGAGTCTCGACGCCGCGACGCGTCGTGAGCTGTCCAAGAAGGTTGACCAGTACAAGAAGAGCCTCGCGTCGTTAAAGTCGGACCACACCACGATCCGCGAAAAGGAAGAGCGCGAGGGGCTGTTCGGCGACCGCGACGACCTGGCGGTGCGTTGCATGCGTCATTCTGCTTTTGATTGTGGTATATGAAGCAACGGACTGACGTGAATTTGGCTTGTTCTTGGTAGAAATCGTCGGTGGATCAGCGCAACAAGATGAAAGCAGCAACAGACAAGTACGTGGCATGCTGTATCCATTGACGTGTTTAGACGAGTTATTGGGGCTAGTCTGGCTGACTGTAGCTGATTGACTGTATGCTGGAACAGAATGAAAGGCACGACCGACAAGATCGACGCTGCGAGACGGACTGTCGCCGAGACCGAAGAAGTTGGTGCGTATTGTACACCAGCTAATCAGCAACTAACACAACCAGCTATCTATGAGCAGTCTTACTAACCTCGTATTTCTTTGTGTTACAGCCCTGGCGATCACAGATGAGCTGGGCCGCAACCGCGACAAGATCAAGGCGACGCAGTCCAAGGTGAAAGGTGTGAATGACCTGGCGCGTCGCGGCGGCAACATCGTGAGCCGCATGTCGGCGCGCGACAAGAGACAGCGAACAGCGCTTATCGCGGCCGCAGGCTTCATCGTGTTTGCAATCCTCTTGCTGATCTACTTTGGCATTTTCAAGAAGTAATAAGGTTTGTTGATCTCGTCTCTCAGGAGATGGAAACAAGTCAAGCCAAAATGCATGCAATTCTCCTTTGGGCTTTGGTTGTTGTCTGTATCTACCAGCGGGATTGTTCATCCCTCTGGAGAAGCCAAGAAGCTCAGGGGTGTGGAATGAAAACACAAGCAAGAGCACGAAACCAAACCAGACAACTCATTTATATATGCTGCACCTGAGTATCACGTCCCATAGCGCGCTCCGATAAACACGATGGATAGACGAAGCTTGGGTGGTTCCAAGTCGCTCCAAGTTTACACTGCGAAGCGCTCGTTCTGCTCGTGCTTGATTGTGGTCTCTTCGTTTGTAGGCACTGGGTTTGGCTGGCGAAGTGATGAGAGCTCGGGCTTCTTCGCAGTGCTACTGTTGCTCTTCTTCGTCGTCGCCTTCTTGATCTTCGCCGCTGCCGCCTCCGCCTGCAGCTGGCGGCGCTTCAGGATCACGATCGGCGTGTAGCCGTTGTTCAGGCGTCGTCTGTGGTGGAAGATCAAACCGACGCAGAGCACCGCTGAGCCGAGCACAACGAAGATGCCGAGCGGAGAGCGCGTAAACGTCTTGTCCTGCTGTGAGTTAGTGGCGGGCTCCAAATGCACGTTGGGCGAGTCGAAGATGCCGATCGCCAGGTTCGACCCATAGAATTTGCCCTTCTTGTACTGCTCAACGATCTCGATCCGCTCGCTCTCTACAAATTGAAGTGCAATAGAAATCATGGATCAATAAAAGCTCGTTTTAAACGATCCGAGTGATTGAACTCCGAGGTTACCTGTGAGAGAGTGGTGCTTGTAGCCGTCGAGTCTCCAGCTCTTCTCCGGGTCGAACGTCACGAGGATGCTGTAGATCTCAACTTTCGACATGTCGAACGTGCAACTACTAAGACACAGGAATGACAAAGTTTAGCAACCAATCAAGGCATCGAAGCATCTGCAGCAGTTGGGACGCGCCAGCTCACCTCTTCTTGACCACAGTGTTGGATTCCTTCGAAGCTTCAACGCACTCGTCGATCGGCGCGAGCTGCACGAGCATCGCGATGAGCGTGTCATCCGTGCCATTTACGATGGATTCGCTTGCAGAGACCACGCTCACGGGGTTGAAGCGCTTCTGCTCCTCAGTCACGTGTAGCTGCTTGTTGAGCTTGCCCACGCCCACTTCGCAGGCGTTGAACAGCTTCATGCACGTCGGAATGCTCTGCAACTGGCGCATCTCGATGCCCAGACACTCGTTGAGTTCCGCAGCAGCGAATGTGGCAACCACCGTCGCCACAACGAACACAAGCAGCGCTCTCATTTGTGATCAGCTTTGAAGTTGTGGAAGTGCTGTATTGATGCGCTGGAAAAGAAGACCGTTTGTTTGTGAAGCTCTGCAAGACGTCGCTTGTCTTGTCTTGGACTTCTTCATTCATGCGGATGGAGCCTGAAGGGTCGCGATCTTTCCGAGGTCGCTCTTCTAAACGCCATCCATTCTTCCCCAATATCTGAAAAAAATGGAATCAATCGATCTTTTGATATGGTGTGTCAAATTGACACTGCTGGTCGTACATGAACCTGAAGGCGTGCTTGAACACCATGAAGACAGCGCCCAGCCCCAGCATGCAGATGAGTGGGACCGAGATGAGCACCAGCCCGACCACACACACGAAGACGGCGTGGCGAATGAACACCAGTGGCTGCGTTTCTTCACGGATGGGACGGCATGGTGCTCGTGTCGCGCCATTGTCGCCGCCGCTTTCAAAGTAGTAATGAGATGAAAAAGTGTACTCAAGCTGGACATTGCCCTCGACGTCCAAGACTCGAGCACTCGCCGTGGGCTCAGGGTGTGCGTCCCAGTTAAATTGGAGCTCGCCAAAGTTGAGACCGCCAAAGTAATACTGGTGGTGCGGTCGGAACTCCCACGGGAGGATGAAATTCGCGATGCGGAAAATCAGTTGAGGAAGCGAGCCCAGGACTTGGCTTCGGGTCGTTTCCTATCGATACACGCGCAGCAATGTTAGAGGCCAAATTTCCCAGCCAAGATTGTACGAGCGTCACACGGACACACAATAGCAAACGTACAGCGCTGTGCGTCAAGCCCGAGCTCGTCACCTCCGTGATGAGGTTCCTGTATTCGTCACATTGAACCTCGTTGATTTCGGCGAAATGGACGTCTCCGCTAAGAAAACAATACACAAAACTGTTTGATTTACTTGCTACAAGGAGGCTACAAAAGAACGAGTGAAAACAAGTAACAAGCCGTTCACGTTACCTCAGTAAGATCACTCCTCTCGCATTCGAACGCAGCAGAGTGTCGAGGAATCGCTGTCGTTGCTTTGGGAACCGGTGCCAGGTCTCTCCGCCAAAGAAACGGTCCGTGGGTAACACCTGGACGCCCGAGACAATCACGTTGAACGCAGCAGTGGACGTCGCTAACTCACGCTCAAACCACTGCCATTGTGCATCACCGAGAAAGTCTGCGTCGTCTTGAGCATTTTGGTATGGATCTTTGTTGTGACTGCACAGTTGAACATGGGGAGGCGTTAGCTCTTTGAAATGGTATATATTCGTCATGAAACAAGAGGCTTCAATGGCACTCACCGGACATCCAGGAGAATGAACTTAACCATGCGCTCGCCACTGCCAATATCGTACGATGTGTACACGCCCTGTCGATTTCACGTCAAGCATAAAGAAATCATTAGCAGCCTATCATTTGTAACTAAACCGCACACAATTACAGCCACACCTCTTGCTGCCTTCGTGGCGATTGCTTCGGCTCGCCCATGAAGTCGAGAAACAGCGCTTGGCTCTGTTCGCGGTACGAATACGTCATGTCGCCGTCATTCCGCCCTACCAATAGGCAGTAGGAGCATGTAACCAGTTAGTGCATGAGCAGAATCTATAAAAGCCGATTTAAAAGTGCGCATGATTTACCAAAGTCGTGGTCGTCCCAGATGCCGATCACCGGAACTTGGCTCTGGAGCTGCGCGTATCCAGCATTCGCTTGCTGCAATCTGAGTCAATCACAAGCACCACACAACTCCATTAAGCCAACAGATCAGCGCTATACAGCTATCGCATATAATAACTTGCTGCTTACGCGTATTTCTCTTGGAGCATCTCGGGCGGTGCGTCTCGGAAGAACTGGAATGGCGGCATGTACGATTTGAGCTCCCACATCTCCTTGTAATCGCCATAGATCTGCACACACGCGCCGGCATGTACCACGACAGTTATTAGTATGCCCGCTTAGATTCCTTTGTGAGGTTGTGTTACATTTACGCACCACATCGCCCATCCAGAGCCACAGTTGTGGCTTCCTGCCCAAAATCGTTTGCCACATGGGCTGCGCCTTGGACTGGTCGTTGCAGGAGCCGAACGCCACGCGCTCCAGCGGTGCCTGAATGGAATCGACGCTAGCAGCAGCTGCGCCAGTAGAATCAGCCAACGTACAGTGTGTGGCTGCACATACAACAGCCATAGTGTGGAAGAAGAGTCTTGCCATCTTGCTTGCTTCCCCTTACACTCTTGTCATAATGGTGAACCCTTTCAGATCGCAAAGCCGCAAAATGTTGTTGCAACCTCCATATTTCTACCAATCAAAAAATTTAACCCAAATTTTCATCCAATCATATTACGCCAACGGTGATTGACAGTACGCGCATTTGGTGTCGTCTTCAGAGCATTTCCTTTTTTGTCTGGCTGGTAGAATACCAAGCGGGGTGAGCCTCAAGTGAAGACAAGAATGCGCGTCACGACGTTCCCGCCGACCAAGCCGCTGCGCAAGCAGGGCGACGTGATCGCCATGGGCATCGAGGGCAGCGCCAACAAGCTCGCTGTGGGCATCATCCGCTACCGCGAGGACGGCGAGACTGAGATCCTCTCGAACCCACGCAAGACGTACATCACGCCGCCAGGCCAGGGCTTCTTGCCGCGCGAGACGGCGTGGCACCACCAGAACCACGTGAACGGCATCGTGCGCGCAGCACTCGTTGAGGCTGGCATCAAATCTAGTCAGATCGACTGCATCTGCTACACGAAAGGACCGGGCATGGGTGCGCCGCTGCGCTCGGCCGCTGTCTGCGCGCGCATGCTCTCGCTGCTCTGGAAGAAGCCGCTCGTGGGCGTCAACCACTGCGTTGGTCGTATGTATTGCATTATTGACTCTGCTTGGTTATGCCGCTGTTGCCGTATGTTCACGGATATGTTGTGGTAATGTGTGTATTGTGCGCAATGGCAGATATTGAAATGGGACGAACTGTGACCAAGTCATCGGATCCAGTCGTGCTTTACGTCAGCGGCGGTAACACGCAGGTCATCGCCTACGCCATGCAGCGGTACGCAATACGTGTTGTCATTGATATGGTGCGATTTTGCGATCGAGATGCTCAATGTTGTACTGTGTGGGTACTGTTGTGTTGCAGCTACCGTATCTTTGGGGAGACGATTGATATCGCTGTGGGTAACTGCTTGGATCGTTTTGCGCGCGTACTGGGACTCTCGAACGATCCAAGTCCAGGTTACAACATCGAAGTGCTCGCCCGCGAGTATGTATTGCACTGGTGTTTGCTAACAGGCTCAACTTGGTTCCAGGTCGCTTACATTTACATGTGTGTGTGTGTGTGCTCAAAGAGGAAAGAAGTTCATTGAGCTGCCGTACATCGTAAAAGGCATGGACGTATCGTTCTCGGGACTATCGACCTTTATTGAAAAAGAAGCCAAGTACGTTCGCTATTCTCACATTCTATGATAGAGAAAGCGGGTTCTGTTGGCTTTTGTGATGACTGATCCTGTCGTCTGCTACGTGCACAGAGAGAAGATCGAATCTGGAGAATGCACCAAGGCAGACTTGTGCTACTCACTCCAAGAGACCATCTTCGCGATGCTGGTATGAAAGAGCGCCAAGATACATCAGCAAATCAACATCCATTGTGATTTCTATAATTCTGTGGTCTGACATACCTCTGCGTTTCTTGTTTGCGCCAGGTTGAGATTACGGAGCGTGCCATGGCACACTGTGGTCAGTCGGAAGTGCTGATCGTCGGTGGTGTTGGATGCAACAAGCGACTGCAGGACATGATGGAGATTATGGCGAAGGAGAGAAACGGTCGGGTCTGCGCGATGGACCACCGCTACTGTATCGACAACGGCGCCATGATCGCCCAGGCTGGTGTGCTTCAGTACCAGTACGGCGAGCTCACGCCAATGTCCGATGCGACCTGTACTCAACGGTAAGCTTGCGTCGCATCAGAAAATCTTTTTCATGTGGCTGGTTATATATTGGAATACTCTGAACTCATATTGACGATCTTGTACTTCTTGTAGATTCCGTACCGACGAAGTTGCTGTCATCTGGCGCAACGACTAAATAGAATTACTCGAGCCTTCAAGGAAAGAAGGTGCTTGCTTGTGCCTGAGCCCACTCACTAACAGAATACATCAGGTCTGCTGCGCCTTCCACCTTCTTTTGTTATGTTTTGAAATAGCTATGACCTCAAAAGTAACCGAAGTGAGGACGCCAGCCAGCAACAGTCACGCAAAGTGTTGCGCATTGAACGTTGATAAGTGTTTTGACTACACGTGCATCAGAAATGAAGAGCAACCTGGATGGGGCAATTGAAGTGGATGCTCGCCTGGGGCTTCTGATCAGCACCGTCTCGGAATACAAAGATGTCTACCCAGTGCTGATCCAAGCGATCCAAATGCTTGTGATGGAGCTTGGCGCGGATGCCTCGGCAAAGCAAACCAAGAATTGTGAGAAGAACACGACAACCAATGCCAAATTTGAGCCACATGACACGACCTTCAAAGCACAAAGCAGCTCCTCTTATGTTCTTGAGTTCGTCAAAGCTGGCGCTTTGATCGACGCTGTGGACGCAATGAGCATGTACTACGATCGACCAGAGTTTGTGGGCGAAGTGCTACAACTTTTTTTGATGATGATCAAGAGCAATCAACATCGTGAGTTGGTCGCAACGGGGCTTTGGCGAACTGGTAGGTTTGTATGGTTTCAGTCACGACTGATAACTTGCGATGATGACGCTGACGCATTTGCTTGGTGGTTGTTGTTTTTTAGAGCTACTCGGTGCACTTTCTAAGATCGCTCGAACTTCGCTTTATCAAGAACACTCTGTGTGCCTGCATCGTATGGTAGCGCTTTTGGCGACACTTGCACGAGACTGTATCCAAGTGAATGCAAAGCAACACACCCAAGCGATAGAAGTTGTGGCGCAAGTAATGGTGAGCTCTGTCCATTGTGCTCAGTCGAGCTACTGCTTGCTCAAAGTCCATTCTAACCTAAATGCGCTGTATATGGTGAAACTAGTTTGTCAATTGCAAAAATGTGACGTTGCTTCAAGACTGCTTCAGCTGCTTGGACATAATTCTCTGTACATCAACAGCTGAGAGCAGTGCACAAACACCAATCCATACAAGCGCTGCGAACATTGTGTTCAACGCAATGGCACACTGCAATCAACACTACTTGGAGCTGAAGCCCGATTTCCACACATCTTCGCGTCGATTGCTTTACAGGTACAATAAGAGAGCAGTGAGCGGTGAGAGTTTTTTTCACAGCATGTTGTGAAAATCTGACAGTTTATGAGCACCTTGCCTCTTGACAGGATGCTGGAGTCTCCACGTGGCAATGGTGATTCAGTACTGCCATTCGACTGCTCTGTATCGCTCACTGGGGCTATCCTTGCCAAATATCGGAAGTTCAACGAGCTTGATCAGGTACGTGATGAGGCTCTGTTTCGGTACTACAGTAGAGCGGAATGCAAACTAAGCTCAATTTTTGTGTGGAGACAGACTGATCTTACAGTAGTCGAGAAGATAATCGAGATCCCGCTTGCTGAGGCTGTTAGCTTCTGTATGGCGAAACTGAGAGACTCGTCTGTGTAAGATGCCATGGGATTCATATGTTGTCCTTGTGACAAAGCATGCGTGAAGCTAACATAAGCTGGTATGTTTTCTTTAGGCAAACAGGGTCTAAGATTACAGAGCTTCGAGATACCTTGCTGAAATTAGCACTTGCTGTTTTATGGAGGTATGAAGTTCCTTGCCTATCTGTGTTCGGGCGACAAATTCTGCTCTGAATATGTTCATACGCTGCGAATCAGAGAAAATGCACAACTGCTGCTGGACAAAGGAGGTTTCCAGCTGCTGGTGCGACTTCTTTCTGCTCAAGACGCCTGTCTGGACGTGTCAATTCGATTGCACGCAGCAACAGTCCTATACTATTGCTGTGGCACGTTTTGCGAGGAAGTGTGGATGGAGTTACAGGGTTGGCAAGGTCCAGCGACGCTTCTAGATGCTATCAACACTATACTAGCGGCGTCTTGTTCCGACGACATTCTCGAGCAAATGGTATCTATGCTAGCGGAGCTCTTGACATGTGAGGTATGTCGCTCATATCTTTGAATGTTCATGAGTCGAAATGGAGGCAACTAACGCTGCTGAGTGAATGCATAGGGATTTTCAAAAGAGTTTGAACAAGCGAGTGGATTGAATGTGCTCGCTATCATCATAACAAGGCGCCAAACGGTATGATATACTTCGTCAACACTGCAAGCAACTGTATCTTTGTGCCTACAGCAGATTTGACGACTAACATTGAGGGGGAAATGGAATAGTTTCCTGGCAGCACCAAGAAAGCCATCGTTTTGCTGTCGACTATGCACGAATTGTCACAAAGACTGGAGGTGGCAGCACCAAGGTAAGGTTATTCGATAATAATTCACAGCATTGCAATCACGCAAACATTAACGCTTCTAATGGTGATGTAGTGGCTTCGGAGGTCTCCTTTGCGATGCGCGAGCAGACTATGGGAACCACGACGTGATGCAACTATACTGCCTAAAGGCACTGAACCACGTTTACTCGCATCGATACCCAGAAGGCTTCGTACTACCAACACAGCACGTTAAAGACCTGATTCGTCTCACGCGATCGAACCTTCACGATATTGCGCTCGTGTCAACATTCATGGATCTATTGGGGAATTTATTGGTACGTGTGTGTGGATGTCTTGGAAATCAAATTGTATGAATCAAAATTCAACTGACTACCTTCGTTTGACGCGTACAAAACACAGAGAAACCAAGTTATACGGCGCGAATTTGTTGAGTACGGCGTACTCCAGTTCATTTCACGAGCAGCCTACTTCCATCGATGGGAGATCACCGAATCCAGTAGCCGAACTATGAGCTCTATCATCAACAGCATTGCGAGTGAATCCGACGTGCGCCGATATATGAGCGTTCTCGAAGCGCTCGTGAATCTCTCTGCTCAACTATCGCCTACTGATATGGTATGATGAATTTGCATGCGTGCATATTTCATGGTCTGCAAAGCTGTGCGTCGAAGTAGTACTCCTGATAACTCATGTTTTATTGCGTTTTTGATGTCATTGAATGACAGGAGCCTTTCGTCGACTCGCTAGAGTTGTGCTGCGGCGTGGTGGCTGTGCTTTCCTCGGTAACGGCGCTCAGTCAATCCTTGGTGGATGGGAACGCAGTAAGCCTCATCGTGTCTGTCGTGAAAAATGCGACGCATAGCACTCATTTGAGGGAGCAGAATCAATTTTTGCGGATCGTGAAAAGCTGCTTTTACGGGTTAACAAGCGTCGTCAAATCCCACCGGTCAGCTTCAGCATCCTCTTCGCAGACGACTCCACTCTATTGCACGGAGCAAGATGGTGCGGATCAAACAAAGAAAAGCAAAGACGCGATGACAAATCTAAGAGCATGCAGTGGACTCGAACTGATCGTCCATTGCCTCGAAAAGGCCCTCCTTCTCAAGTACCATGACAACGAGATGTTTGGATCCGGCTGCAACCTGATTTGCACTATTATAGCGAAATTTCCGTGCACTACTGGCGATTTTGTCCAAGCGGGATGGATACCGACTGCAGTGAGCATCCTGGAAATGGAAGGTGGTGAGAGAGATGATGACATGAAGACTTCGACTATTACAGACGCTGTGGTAAAGTCGTTTCTACTGGCCGCTATTAAAGAACCAGATTGTGCGCAACTGATGAAGAATGCTGGCGCAATGAAAGTGATCCTCGACAAGATGGACAGTGCGATTGTGCATCGCGGACATTTTCTGAACGAAGCCACTTACGATCTTCTCATGAAGTCGCTCGAGATTCTCGCAGCAGACGTTTCCGATGCGTTCTCAGATCGACTTTTATTTCGAAGCTTCCGACACCTGAGATATTTTCTTCGTGAATCAGCATTCTCCCAATCGCTAAGATTGGAGAGTACTCGCAAGTGCGCTCAAGAGGTGGTGGAGTCACTGGCAACGGATGATTTACTGCGAAGGCTCGCTGGAAGATTGAACTTTGTCTTGAGTGCAATGGAAGCTCATCGCGGACCAAACACAAGCGATTTTATTGATACTACAAGCGACAAAGACTGCTTTGTTACACTTGAAGCCATCTTACTGTCGTCCCGCCCGAAGAAGCTGCTCAAAGACGCCGTGTTTCATAAATTCCCAGCACGGTTGGCTGCGTTAATCGATGAGCATAGCGACGATGAGCGGACGACAATCTTGGGATTTGAGGAGTCCTGGCTTCAAGAACTGGCATGTCTAAGCTCACAGGTGCTCAATTCGAGCCATCGACATTTGATTTTCGCGAGCACGATGCGGTATTTCTCTGGTGACGTCCCGTTGAAATCCTTGATTTGGGTGCGTCCAGACTCAGCAGAAAACGAAGAAGAAGAACAATCCGTTCGATTCCTGATGGAGCAGATTATCAGGCGATACGAGAGCCAAGAGTTCGAATCCCTTCCGGTTCTGCTTGAAGCACTGGCGTACCGTGTGACAGAGGTTACTTCGAGCAAGGATTTCATCCAGTGCTCCCCGTTCGCGAAGCCGCTGCAGAAACTTCTGTGCATCATCGTCCAGTCGACCAAAGGCGACAACATTCACATTGATGTGGCAGTCGCGGCACTGGATGTTGTTGCAGCTCTCTTAGTGGAGCTGCCAGTAGGATGGTTCCCATTGAGGTCTGGAGGAGGAGATGAGCCGCATGAATTCATTTCCTGCTGTCTCCAGCTTCTGGGGATTTGGGCCTTCGACAAGGATGAGACTGTACTGCTGATTCACAACGGTGTAGAAGAACAAAGCTTTGCCGGTTGCAAAGACAACGCTATGACCGGACGACTTATTCGCTCGTCAAGTGTCGTTTTGAGAGCGTGCCTGGAGTTGGGAGCAGAATATGCTCGAGTGATCATCCACCACCCAGTGACGAAGCATCTACTAGATAACCGCTTGGACGCGTCCATGTCTGTGCATGGTCTCAGCGTGCTCCATTGGTTCTTGGCTCTCTTGTCTGGCATGATCTCCAGCCACGGACTACTCTTTGCAGAGAAGCTACTCGATCTGCTCAGCAAGCCAGTAGAGCTGCTGCTTCAAGCTTCTGATTTGATACTAAATGGGGAAGACAGTGCGATGCTACTATCCTGGAGATCGTTTGCTGATTGCATCGCCATTTCAAGTGACTCGACGTACAGCAGCGGGGGACAACTAGACGATGTCAGTCAAATGACAGCAACCGCAAAACACGCTGAAGCTTTCGTAAACACCCACCAACTTTCAGCGGATGGGAAGGCACAAGGCCTCGACATTTATGCTGTAGAGAAGCACCTTCAGCTGACACGAATGCGACTCTCAGTGATACTCGTGCGCTGGTCACAGCAGCAACATTTGTCGCCTTCAACTCACTCGGCGTTGGCGCTCTTGAAAGTTATTGATCGCTCTGCTCTCGCGCATTGCAAGTTGTTCGAGATTGCGACCGGATTTCGCAATGTTGAAGCCAAAGTCACTGCTCTACATCTTAATCTCGCGCGCATTGCTTTTCAACAGGGACTGCGAGAAAATCGAGCCGTTCTATCGGAGACAGAGTCTACTGATTTGCATCTGCTGAAGCATCTCGACTGGGTGGGTGACGAAGTTCTTGCCGCGTATTTGAACCTGGCATCGGCTGTTTACCTCTCTAGCTACTCTCCGCGAACGTTGGACTTTCTTGATTCGTCCAGCCCCGTGCTACGACGAGTCATTTGTCACACTGCTGTCGGCGATACGCACGCAACTCAGATCTACACAGCAATTAACGCGACGCTTCAGTCGCTGTGCTCCATTCTCAACGAACACTGGGGAAGTGTCGGAGTCACTCGCATCTTGCATTTGTACCAGGCTTTTGCAAAAACGAGCTGGTCGAGAACGCTGGTGCTGAGCACGATATTCTCTCTCTATCAAGGCGTCGGGCGGCTGCTGGAAATTGCAAGCACCTGTACAGACCAAGGCGTACGGCATCATGTCGTCCTCTTTCTGTACCAGAATCTCTCGGAGCTTCGCCACAAGACGCAGCGAATCGAAGAATTAGAGCTTCGAGTGCTTCTTGACGTTATCAATTACTCGTCAAGAACACTTTCGTTATCGGAAGGGGATAGCTGCAGCGACAACGAGTCACCCGAGTCAACCCAACTATGCGTCGTTGACAACACTGGCGACGGGAAGCCCGCACAAAAAGTGTCACGTGCAGCATTGGAGGTCTTGAAAGACCTTGTCCGAGTCAAGCACTGTGCGGTCGTTTGCTGCTCGCTCAAAGGCATCGAAGTCTTGTATCAGATCATGAGTAGCTCGTCTTCCCACCAGACAGCAGCAACCAATTTGCTCCTCGGTCTCGAGACCTGTTGCTACCTGACTGCCTACGAAGAGAATGTGCACGATCCGATGCTACTGTCGCTTGTGAAGCTCATTTTCATCATTGTTGATGCGCGCAATGGGCTGGCGAACTACGCGAGACTAGGGTTCCTGATCATCGACCGATGCATTTCACTGCGCGCTCCAATTTTCATGACGCAGTCTCTAATCCAGCAGTGCCGCTCGCAGATCTTGAGCTGGACAGCTCACAATGCAACTGGAACACAGGTCATCAGCGAAGAAGCCGGGGAAGCTATTCGCAAATTGTACTATATTCAAGCAGCGTTTGCAGGTTCGCCTCCACCTGCAACCGAGACGAAAAATCCATCAGGATTCTTTGAATCGTCGTCGAATACGATTCAGAGCATCGAATTCATCACCAAGAACTCGATTCTGTCCTGTTATTCGATTGTGAAATACCAGAGCGGCGTCGATGGGAAGGGTGATGGCAGCGTTGTCTCGTACGTCGACATGAAGACATCCGTGAAGTCATTTGAAGAGCCTGAGTCCTACAAAGAACTTTGTGGCGCAGTGTACCAGCTCAAATTCTTGCTACACGACGCGAAACTCGTGCTGGATGACGAATACACATCACCACTTCTCGCGCCGCTCTGCGAAATCGTGCTGCTGCATTCCATCACCTTCGATCTTGTCTGCCATGCAATGGAAATCTTGGCTCAAATCTCGTTTCTAAGACCTACGATCTTCGTGAACCACACAGCGATTGATTTCCGCGCACTCGCGACTTGCTGTATACTCCACCAGCATCAATCTCTCCCGTTTGCGGTCTCCGCCTCAGTTTTCTGTGACAACATCGCGGCACAGAGTCGCGTGCAACCAACGCGAATCGCAAAATTGATTTTGGAGCTTGTGTTTGCGCTATTGAAGACCTGGAAGGAAGACCTGGACGTTGTGCAGAGCTGCATCTCAGCGCTGCGGGTTCTTTTACGAATCACCAAAGACAGCACGCACAACAATAACATAGTCAATGGAGACGACCCGCTCGCGCTTCTGAATGGTGCATTTCAGAGCCACGCGCACGACATTTCCATCACGTGGAACTGCTTGCAGTGCGTGCTTCAGCTGATACCAGAAACTATAGCAAAGAATACCGTTGTCTTGAAATCGGTCGAGTTCACGCTGACCATCCTGCTTGGAACTCTGCGCGCGTACACCACCCACGCAGCGATCGCGGAAAGTGCCTTGGAAGCGATCGAGAGAATCCACCGATTCGATAAACGACAGTTTGCGAGACGCCAGTTGATCGACTTGGGGTCTCTCCACCTTTTGATCAGTTGCATGGCGAGTCAAGTTTCAAACGAGCGTATTGTGGTGCCGTCGATGCGGCTCTTGCTCAGCGCTCTCTCGAGCTTGGAGCATTTCGATGAAGTGTTGGCTCAGGTTGTCATCAACAAGGGGCACATTGTGATCCCCACAGTATGTCGAACCAACGTCAACGAAGAACAGATCTGTATCCTGGGTACGCAGATCCTCATGTGCATGATCGACGTGCAGGATGTCAGTTTTATGGGCCAAGCCCACGAGATTGATGACATGAATGGAGATAGTGCTGGCTATGAAGAAGAAGAGACAAAAGAAAGCAACGTCGAGAAGCTACGATGGCACCACCAGGTTCTGCAGGAGTTGCTGAGCGCTGACATTCTTTCATTGCTCTTCCTCTTGCTAGACAATTACCAGATGACTACGTGCAAGAGCAGCGGCAAGAGCAGCAGCAAGAGCAACAGCGCATTCTTTGTTGGTATGCTGCTCGAGATGCTGTACGACCTGACGCGAATCGATCGCGGCCGAGAACTCGCAGAAGAGCTGCATGCACTCAAATACTTGCAGCAGATCGTGAATGTCGTCTGGTTCGAAGGCGCGAATCAGCTGCTGCTGGAACCAGCAATCGACTGCCTCGTGAACCTCGCATGCGCGAACCGCCAGTTGAATGGATGGAGTGAACTCCCGATGTGGCTACTTCGCGTGGCCGAGTCGATCCAGAGCAAGTGTTCATTGCCACTTTGCCTTGAGAAGATCGTCGGGATCCTCAACCGACTCGCAGTGCACACTGACATGAGCAATCACATGGTGCACGAAGGCGCACATCTGGTCCTGCAGCTCGTCGCGTATGCTGAAGAAGGAGACGACAACGCCTCGTTCCTCAAACAGAGTGTGTTTACGCTCATGTGCCAGCTCTGCCATGAGCCACATAACATCCCGATCTTTATCATGTTTGATGCGATCCCAATCACGACTGAGCGAATTTCCATGCACATTGACGACGAAGACTGTCTGTACGTCTGCATTCAGTTCCTTGTCGCTCTCGCGGGCGACAAAGAGTCGAGTATTGTGCTTCAAGACGACCAGGTGTACCTAGCACTGCGAGCGGCGACGGTGAAGTACGAACACTCAGCGAATAAGCGAGTGTACCACCTCGCGCGAGACCTCTTGGAGCTGCTTGGTGGCGATGCCTCAAAGGAGCACCAGCAAGCACTGGACTCCATCATCGCTATGACTCCCCCGTCGAGTTTCGCTGTAGAGATGAAAACAGCAGTTCTTCCCCGTCTGTCACTATTGGAGCTGACCTACCGCGATCTTCTGCTGGAAGGCACTGTCTTTCGACTTTGGGTCGACCCGAAGAAGAAGATGAAGCAAAAGCAGAAGCAAAGAGTGCGCATCACCGCAGCCGTCACAGGGAGCTACTTGCTCTTCCAGCACCTTTCGAGCGAGCCTCAGCGCGCCGAGCGAGTCTTTCTGAGCCAAGTGGAGGTGCTGCCGTCGTCCAGTGAGACTAGAGTCCCAGTATCAGCGTCGCCCTCAGCTTCCAAGAGCTTTAGCCCAGAGAAAAAGCCAAAGAGCCTACTCCCATTTCTAAAGCGAGCGACCACTTTGTCGTCGTCGTCGTCTCTGAAAATGGACTGCCGTTTCCATTTGATGGTACGTGGTGAGCTACTGTCACTGGAGGCGTTCAGCGCTGACGAGCGACGGATGTGGGAGCAGGCACTGCAATGGCTTGTGCTGCATCACGCAGATGGAGTATTCTTGACCAACTGAAGCGGCTCATTTTCATGACTTCTTAATACCAATACCGGTAAGATACTATGAAATGGCTACATTTTCGACATGGATACACTTTGAAATGGGTAGGGCATTAACACGCTTCACGTGCGTGCGCCACGTCTCGTATTATTAGACGATGGTGAATGGGGATTCATGTTCACTTCCCAAGAATACCATTAGCGCGGTGTCTTGAATCACATTATCCCTCTCATTGACAAGTACATTGCGAGAACGATGGACCGAGCGCGGCGAGCGGAGCCGTACAGCAACGCGACAATCTGGACGCGGGAGATCGCGCGCAACCTGGCTGGTCACCTCGCGCGGATCTCCAAGGCGCACAGCTGTGTCGACACCAAGTCGCCCAAGACAAGACTATTGCCAAAGTTCCAGCACAGCAGCAAGCGATGCGCCACGAGTCCCGTTAAAGCACGACAGCAACATCTGCAGCAATCGTCCGAGCAAGAGCTGCACCAGAGTGCTGCCAAGGAAGGAGAAGAAGGCGGACCCGAGCAGGAAAACGAAGAGGCAGAAGATGGGAATGCGACTCCCAACATGTCACAACTTGCTCACAATGAGGATGGCAGCGAACTGAGACCAATCAGACGACAGAGAAAGTCTCCAAAGAAGAAAGTTCGAGAGGCATCAAAGAAATCAAGGATGGAGGCAGATCGACTGGAGATGATCGCGCACGAGAACCAGAGGATGCAGGAGCGGCTGGCAAAGATTGCGACTCCGAGTGGCAAACAACATCAACATCAACCTAGGACCAGCAGTGCACATCACCCTCATCCGCATTCTCAGTCCAGTGACGACTCGATGCGGGACTTGCTTGAGAAGTCTCAACCTCGAACGCCCCACGACTATAACAAGAAGCAGGAGCAGTTCAAGATCTGGACTGAGAACCAGGCGCTCGCGAAGCGACTACGAACAACGAAGGGGGCCTTGAACTGCAAAGAATGGGAAAAAGACGACAAGTGGAACCAGCACTTTCTCAAATCGCAGGAGAAGCGACGGATTGCGCTTCAGCAGGAGCTCATGAAGGCGCAAATGTCGCCGCTCGCTGCTTCAGCTGTGCGAGTGACCAAGTTGAACCAGCATGAGTCTTCAGTTGGTCCTGGCACTCGGAGCCCGTCGACTGCTGCTGTGATCGCTATCGTGAACAGGCATGGCGATCATGCAGAGGAGAACAATAAAGGCAGTGACACCAGTAGCAGCAACGCTCGTGCCACAGCAGCGAACCATCGACGCATCATGATGCTGCGCAAGCAGAGATCAGCGCCGTCAAAGAATCGCCACGGAGCAGCAACAGCACAGCCTTTGGGGAACCAGTTTGAAACAGGATCGCTGCCAAACTCGGAGAATCGAGAAAGCGACACGGATGTGGTCAATGTGCGCTTCACATTCTCG
Organism: Pythium sp. MPC-2022a; assembly: GCA_038050625.1. Lineage (NCBI taxonomy): Eukaryota > Oomycota > Peronosporomycetes > Pythiales > Pythiaceae > Pythium > Pythium sp. MPC-2022a. Next base: position 26,022 of record JALBZB010000372.1, read on the forward strand.
CGAGAGCGAAAACCCAACCCTACGAATGACGATGGGGAATCCCTCGCAATTGATCCCGCCACTTGCTTTGATAGTGGCGGTCAAAGCGACAATCTGTTCGCTCTCGGCACTTTTTCTCCGGCGGTGGAGCTAGAGAGTGCGCTGGACGCACTGGAATTGGATCCAGTTGAGCCTGGGGTTTTGATTTCTCCTGAGCATGGTGCTGGTACAGAAGATGGTGTTGCTACCTATGATCCTGGTGCTGAGGAAGGTCCAGATGCACCACAGAGTCAACTGGAGCCGAGCAGCGCATTTACAGACGGCGATATCAATGCTGTGGTGTTCGATACGCTGCAAGATTCGATCGATCTCATTGCAGATGCTCTTTCTGATGAAATAGAGGCTGAGAACCTCAGCACTGCGCAGGCCGATGAAAAGGAATGCAACCATCGACCCGAAACACAAGAGGTCGACCGAATTGTGGTAGCGCCACCGCTGACAGAAGACATAGTTGCTGCAACTAATTCGTCGATTAGTGAGCAAAGTGCTCCAGCTTCAGGTTCAGAGGTGACCCAGAATGCAAACGAATGCCACGCGGATAACACAGCTAGCGCAGGTGCCGATTCATCAGAATCCGCTGAAGGAATCGGATCAAACTGTGATCGAATACCTCTCGACAAAGAACTAAGCGGTCAAAACTCTGCTACTGCTGCCGTTGAAACAGTCGGCAACTCGGAGGAAGCATCTACGCCACAAGAAGTTGCTTTTGTAGCTGACGTGCTGATATCACCACCAGACCCGCAACCGATCAGCAATACAGAGTTGACTTTTATAGAAAGCGGCGACGACGCACGAACAAGTGTCGAACAAGAGCCTCAAGATCCAGAATACGACGAAGAGAACTTTGACGACGACGCACCTCTTCCGCCTGAGCCAAACGGTGATTCTGCAAAGGAAAGTACGATTTCATCTGATGCTGCGAGCCCAGCCGAAGCTTCTAGTTCTGCGGATGCCGGCGACGAGGCAAGTGGATATGGGAGTGATTTTGACGAAGACCAGCAAGATCACCAGGAGCAAGCGCAACAACGTGATGAAAACCTTGACTCTAATGAGAAGGAATCGTCAGATCCAGAAGGTGATCATGTCGTAGCGTACAGCGGGGACTATGAGGATGAGCACTACGACGACCAATACGATGAAGACGAGCAAGAAGAAGCCGTGGCGGCTGGGGGTGAAGTAGCGGACAACTTGACAGACCGTGAGCAGGAGCAGAAGGAGGAGTTGTCGTACTCGGACGATGACTTCAGTGAGGGTGAGGACACCTGAGCTCTCGAATCCCTCAATAATAAACCAAATTATTACTAATAATACTACTCTGAAGTAGTACTGTAAATTAATAGTTGCAACTCAAATAGCAGCTCTGAGTCCATTATAAAGCAATTTTCGAAAGCAAAAAGAAGCGGGAGATTTATTTGCATTTCCTTCCAAACAACGGACGCTCCAATATGGCCGAGCGCATCGGCAGCACGATGGCGGCAGCGTACGTCTCTCTATCTCTTTCTACCTCTACCTGCCTATAATACATCAGACTGCTCTATGTATGCTAGCTAACCATCTCTTCTATCTGTATGTGCCGTTCGCTCTTGCAGACTGAGGAAGAGACGCAACTCCACTGGCTCGGGCACGACGCCCGCAAAGCAACTGCGCATCTCGACGCGCTCGCCGACCACGACGCCGCGCCGCCGCCGATCCGCGCGTATGTCGGCGGTCGCATCTTCTGCCGTACACACCGCAGCAACCGTCGAAGTCGCAGTGGAAGGAGAACAGGCGACTGCGGTAGTGGCGAGTGATTCGCCAGCAGCAACAGGTGACGCGACGCCAGTGCCAGTTGTCACCGCCTCTTCCAAGCAGTCGATGCCGTCGAGCTCGGGGAAAAAGTCCGCGCAGTCGTCTTCTAGCTCACCATCTTCATCGTTATCTGCGCGCCGGCGCCGGCCCAACCAGACGCTGCAGAACGTCTCGCAGTCGCTGGGCAAGCCATCGTCATCTGCCTCGAAAGAGCCCGCAGCGGAGAAAGACGCCGAGGTGGAGGAGGAAAATGAGCCTGAGAGCGAACCTGTCGGCCCGCAGCACTCGAGCCGGCAGCTGCAGTTTGTGGATTCGGACGAAGAGACCGACTCGGATGCCCAACCGAATGAAGCCTCGCAAGAGAGCGACTACGTGCCTGAACGCGCGGACGACCAAAGGTTTGTGAGCTTGTGTGCATGGCTCTTTCCCTTACTATCTACCTCATTCATAGCGAAACCATGTATTGACGACGGATGGACTGATGAATTGAATTTAAACAGCCAGACCGACGAAAATGAAGATAACGAGCGAGACGAAGTGGAACCCGAAGCTGCAGGCGTGGCGCTGCCCTACAGAATTAAGTGCGTGAAGACCAACGTTATGCTGACTGGTCACGTTCTGATCCACTTACTCTTTCTTACCTCTATGCGTGGTTTTGTTGTTGTCAGACCGCGCCGTCGCACAAAGTTCTGGGAGCCTGATGAGGAGGAGTTTCTGCGCCAGGGCATGCAAAAACACGGCATGGGCAAGTGGAAACTCATTCTCCTCGAGGGTAAAGGTGTGTTTTCGAGCCACCGAACAAACGTCGACCTCAAGGTGCGTATTGGCATTTATTTTGTCTTGTGCTTGATGCATCAATCGTTTTACAGGATCCTCATTTACGTTTTTGTGTATGTGTGTGTCTATGTGTGTGTGTCTATGTGTATGGTGTTATGTGTTATCAGGACAAGTGGAAGAACCTGCTACAGCGAACTGGCGAGCCCAGAGAGAAGAGGAAAGCACCAGCGACTCCAGCAGCGACAGATCCAGTGGAGATTGACATCTCTGACAACGAAGGCTCCACTGCGTCCTCAGCGCCTCTTCTACCGGCAAGGGACTCGAAGAAGCGGCGTATCGCTGCTGTGGTTGCAAGCGCGTCTTTCGCAGCAGTGCGAACCGCTGAGCTAAGCCCCAGCCAGAGCCAAACCACGAGTCAGAGTCAGGGTGAATCCCAGGAGATAGAGCGCTACCGATCTCCACAGGTTGATCACTCCTACGAAGTTGAGGAGGTTGTGGAAGACTCGGAGCGCGAAGAAGAAGAGGAGCGTGGGACTTCTGAACCAAAGTCCAACGCGTCGGCGTCTGCATCACGAAAAAATGAAACCCCAGAGCCTGAACTAGAAGTCACTGAGCCTGAACCAACATCCAAAGCCTCTGAACCAAAAGTGAAGGCTCTTGTACCAAAAACCAAGACTTCTGCGCCGAAGGCGAAAGTTCCTGCTGCAAAATCTGAAGCGTCCGCATCAAAGATTGCAACCCCTGGAAGCAGTTTTGAGTCAAGAACGACAGTGAGTGACTTTGTCAAGTTTGAGTTTGCCTCGGACAAAACTTTCCCAAAGGTGAGCTTTTCTGTCTTTGTTTCTACAATAATTTGGTCTTTCTTGTGTTATGGTTTGCTGACACGAATATATTGTGCGTCTTGAAGAAGCTCTCTATGCAGGTGAACCTGAAGCAGTGCCGCACGATCGGGATGTTGAAAGACCGTGCGCGCAAATACCTTCTTCGTGACATCCCCGAGGACGCTTCGATCCAGCTCCTGGGCATCTCCTCTCGCCGTCTCGTTGACGATGACGATGACACGGAGACCTGTTTCAAGGAGTTTGGTCACGATTACTATTTTGTCTATTAACCAACACTTCTCTGTCGCGACAGTGTGCGGAAATGAAGTTTGAATAGCCACCAACTTGTGCATCCTGTGTGGAGCCTGAGGCACTGTGAGGTGGCTTTGAGAGAGCAACGTGCCTCGCCTGAAAGAATTAGGCATAGTTTAAGTTCCAAGCGAATCACCACCACGACATTGTGTTGCAGGATCAAGACACACAGATGATGGTGCTATTCAACAAGATTTGTTTGGGATTATTGAGTTATAAGAGAATAAGAATGACAAGCATACTCGTCAAGTCTACTTGTTGATGCCCCAGGCGTAGGTCGCAAAGGAGAGCTGACCAGCGCCCCAGCCTTCGATGATTTTCTCACCGACTGGCACCGCCTCGTCCATGCCAGCGCCAGCGGCGACGATGAACGGCGAGAAGTGGTCTGGGCTTGGGTGCGCGAGGCGCGCGAACGGCGCGGTCTTGACCCATGTGGCGAGCGCCTCGGCTCGCTCGGCGTAGCTTAGCGTGGACGCCGAAGTGAAGACGTTGTCCATCCAGTCCTGGAAGCCACTGGCCCACTCGCTGATCGGGTCGCTCGGGTCGCGGCTAGCGCGCAGGTTGTGCGTCGCCTGGCCCGAGCAGATGAT
>JALBZB010000373.1:0-30336 GCA_038050625.1 Pythium sp. MPC-2022a
AGTCGGCAACCTCGTCGATGTACGTCTCGCTACTTCCTTTCTTCGCTTAGATCACCCGATTGCCGAGAAGATCCTCTCGCTTCAGGAGGATGCTGCAGCCAACGCTGTCTGACTCAATCTGGTGGTCCAACGTGTACTCATGCGCGCGGAAGCACTTCATGTCGGTCTTGAAGAAGAAGCCCCAGATGCTGTCTTGGCGCTTGACGAAGTTGTCCTTCGCCAAGTAGTCGCTTCGCTTACCTTGACCCTTTGTGAAGCAGAGGTTGACAAGCGACTCCGTGTCTATGCGAACGTGTTTGAGCACGACGTTGCTGCGCAGCAGGCATGCGTTCTTGACGATCGTGCTGTGCGCCTTGACCGCCTTCATCATGCGCAGCATTCACGGGAGGTAGTCCTGCGGCGAGCACTGGATGTCGTAGTGAGCGTTGTCCCTTTTCAGATTCCTCGCAGGGAGCACCAGGTGGCGCTACTCGTCTATCCACGCGTGGTAGAGGGGTACGACATATTCGACAGATGCGGCCTGAGTAGGTCGTCCTTGACCCTGCGCACAGCGCGTCCTGACAGCTCCTCATCTTCCCCCCGCTCCTCCTAATGATGGCAGCCAGCTCCTTCTTGCGCTACGACACGTTGACGTACCGCTCGACGTACTTGACGTAGTTCTGCTTGATGTTGTTCTCGTGCATGGAGATGGCGTCAGTCGAGAGGTGGTCGAGCACGGTGCTAATGTGCCAGTAGCTTAGCTCCTCCGACACATACGCCTTGTAGTGCTGCTCGTAGAAGGCCTTGAGTGTCGTCCAGAGTTTTGATGATCTGCGTCTCGGCATTTGGATGCCTGCCCTGAAAGGGCGGCTTGCAGAGCACCTTCATAACTGAGGTCACGAACTGTCTGTCGAGCTTGGGTAGTTCGACACCTTTCTCGCAACAGCGGAGAAGGTACAGCTTGAGTAGCTGGAGCGTGTGGATCATGATGCCGTTGGTCCGTAGCGCGGCATCGGTCAGCTTCTCGATGACGAGCTCGTGCTTGACGACGCTCTTGAGGCTCGTCTTGACGCAGCGGTAGGGTCGGTCCGGTAACTCCTTCATGTTCCCCGAGCGCGTTCGCTTGAGCTGGGAAGGTGGCTTTTGCGTGTTCCCCGTTTGCTTGATAGACAGGTGGATCGTGTTCATGCCCGGGAGTGCACTAGAGACACCCTCACTTTGCGTCTCACGCACAAGCGTCACATCCAAGTCGCGCGCGGTGCTGTTCATCAATCAATTAGTGATGGCCCACTGCACGAAGACAAACCAATCAAGAAACAAGAAAGCCAGCAGGTTGAAGCTGCAAAGTGGAGCAATCCAGGCAGCGGTCCAGATAAGTGAGATACAGGACAGCAGTCTATGAAGGTGTGGAGCCTTAGGAGGTCCAGTGAGCGCAGCTGCTACGAGGGAACGAGCGCGGGGCGCAGTTTGGTAGCGGTTCCGAGGTGGTGCTCCAGGGGAGCCCACTCGGCGGCGGTACGCGCTGGATTGAATTGGGTAACACAGTCAAATTTACGAATTCATAGTCATTGGGCTTTGTATTGGCTTGAGAACGCGCTCTGGTTGCTAAGTTAATGGTGTTTCTCACTGTAGACTACTGGTTCTTAACGGCGTGGGTGCAGTACGGCAGAGACCCTGCTGCATCACTGGGAGGTCGCACTGGGGACGTGCCTTGCTGAGTGAGCCTTGGTGGCCCTTAATACCCCTGCTGATCACAGGTGGTGCAGGCGTTGCCCCATCGGATCGTCCTTGGGGACGCGAGGAGGACCAGAAGTCGCAGTGCCGGAACATTACTATTTCTTCAACGTGTAAAATATTTATACAACTTTGTCGGGGTGGTACCTCCGACGAGCAGTGTTGTGACGGGCTCCACAGGCTCTGGTTTCAAGCACTCGTCTTGCTTCAGAAGAGAAGAAGAAGAAACACTGCTTTGGCGCTCTCGAGGAGAAGAATGGAGTACACTGCTCAGTGATGACGATGTGCTTCGGATCTTCTTTGCTTCAAGGGCGTATTTGTACAACGCGAGGCATTCTCAGACTGTACGAAGTGCGAAGGACGACGAACCCCGGTAGATCGCAAACGTGATGTCCATGTACAGGTGTAGCGAGCATTGCTGCTTATCGGAAGACATGCTGGAGTACTCCGAGGTGGTAGATGCGCTTGACATCGCCACTGCCTGGTAATGCTCCTGGTCTGGGTACACGCTCTGGATCAGCGGCACAAGCATGCCGACAAACTAGATCCAATACTCTGCAAGTCTATCTGCGTCTGTTTCAAAGATCGGGATGAAGAGGCAGATCGTGCGCGCAAACAGCCAGGACATGTGCTGGTACTTTCTGAGGAAACACATGAGGTTCAGCGCCGTGAAGCTCGCCGACTGTGAGATGAGCAGCTGCAGCTCCTTCCACTGTCTGCGATGGCATCTCGGGCTTATTGTCAATTTGCCATCATCGTAGCCAGCGTTTCCTGAGAGTTTCCCAAATTTGAAGCAGTCGTGAGCGCAGATGATCGAGAATGTGGCGCTTTGTTTCAGCTACGTCACCATTGTCGGCATCAATGCGACGGCAAACACGATGAAATGCTGCTGGTGCGCACAGGAATCGCAGACGCGAGTCAAGCGCGTGCCCATAGTGTAGGGATCCAACGACAAGATCACACCTTTCGAGCAATGCCAGCGACAGAAACCACGTCCACAGCTCCCACAGAGGTATCTTCGTCTACGTAGTGACCCAAACTCGATCTCACAGGCGAAACACGCCAAGTCGGTCGTGGGCTTCTTTTCGTCTAACTCGAGCCTCCCAGTCGAGCGCGGGATCGGGATGGATGATGATGCACGTCGAAGTGACGACTGGGAGACTGAACCATTCAGGCTACTACTATTGCGGTAGGTCTCCACTTCTTCTTTTTGGTCCATGAGGCAGTCGAGCGAGCCGTTGTTGGAGCTCGGCGAGGAACGGTCGACGTCTTCCTAATCGAATCATCGTCCTTGCTGTCGATAGTTGTGAACTTGCCAATGTGTGTGCCTTCGATAATTGGCTCAAAGTTCACATTGAACAGGCGCAGTGCTGGGCCATTTCTGGAGAACCCCTCGCCAACCATCGTCTTCTTTGTTTTCCTTCTTCATTGGGCTCATCTCGTGGAGCTTGCGAATAATAAGGATTGGCGAGTCAAAGTACCAGTCAGCCATGTGGGCATTCGAGCCCGCGCGTCCACTCAAGGTCCGTGTCCAGCTGTTTGTTGGCTTTGCATTGCTCCTCACCACCATTTTTCACTATCTGACACACACGAGCAGACGTTCCACGTCGATCTGGAACTCCTCGTGACGGCATTCAAGCCGAGCGACGCGTTCGTGCACGCCACGTCGCTGAACCAGATTGAAGTCGTCAAGAAATGGTCGGCGAGCCTTTTTCAGTCCTAGTCTAAGCTGAGTTACGGATTGCGCTGAGCTGAGTGTGAATCTATGCTTTGAAATGTGGCAGGATTGCTCGGGGTCATGATGTAAACGAACCAGACACGGAAGGCAATCGCGCGCTCTGCGTGGCGGCTCAGAACCAGCGCTTGGAGGTGCTCGAGCTGCTTGTGACGAATGGTGCTGACGTGAACCTGCGCCAACGAGATGTAGACCACCAGCTCATCGCACACCTGCATTCAAAGATAAACCTGGGAGTGGACTGATTGGTGTGCATGCACTGCATTAGGGAAAGTCAGCGCTGCACGTTGCCTGCACATGGGGTCGGCTGGAGGCTGCAGAGTTCCTACTGGCGCGAAATGCGAGCTCTCAATCGCGAGACAGTGATGTACGTGCGATAAACGAGTGTCAACCACCATGCCTTCGTTATCACATCATGGTTGTGGATTCGCTATATAACAATTGTTAATGATGCTCTCGGTGTGATATGGCAGGGCCAAGTGCCTCTGCATGCAGCGTGTCGGAATGGCCACGGAGGGCTCGTGCGGCTTCTGCTGAACGTCGGAGTTGACCCGTTTGTCGCTGACGAGTGCGGCTCGACGCCGTTTGACCTCGCGCGAGACTGGCAGCGACTCGACATTCAAGAAATGCTGCGAGGTGTGTGTGTGTGAGAGAGAGAATTTGCTTCGCTAATATTTTTGCATCTGACTGGAAATGCTGCATTATTGTTGCGCTGTGTTTGAGCTGTACAGAGTACCAGACGACGGAGTTTCGCGCTGCAGTCACGGCGCGAGTCGCGCTTCTCGCGAGGTGCATCTCAAGGCAGACAGAGATCCCAGCATCCGTATACGAGGTAGTGCTCGGGTTTCTCTGTTAATGCGATGAGGGAATCAGTACTTGGAACTTTTTGTAAGAGTTGCAGCTCCTAGAGAGAGAGAGAGCTGATGCCTCAATCCGTGAGAATTGAACGGATCCACTTCAACTGGTCCATTTGAAGTTAACCTGTTCTGCGAGTCGCTGATAGTAACCATATCCAGGTAAATGCTTATATTAATCAATAAAACACTCATGTCCTAAATGTCCTAGATTTTCAATCCTATGCCTCTTCCTAATTAGGATCTACTGATGCAAAACCGAATAACACCACAATCACCTTAAATCCACAACTGACGAGACGATGATGGCGATGCGCAGGTGCCTCGCGGCGCGGCGCGCGTTCTCGTCCCGCTCCGGCGCTTCAGGCACGTCTCCGCTGGAGTCCGGACTCTCACACTTGGTCAGCTCACTGCAGCGGTCATTCGAGCGCCGCCACGTGCTCGCGTCGTACCAGGAGAAGCAGGTGTTCCCACCACTGCCGCTGCGCGGTCCGATGGATCTGCTGGACTTCCTGCAGCTGCAGATGCCGCAGAAGACCGAGATCGACCTGCACGAGTTCCTCGAAGGCGCCGCGTTCGCAGGTAAAACGCAGCTCATGGCCGCGAACTCGACCGACTTTGCGCTCTTTGCAGTGGCAGCAGAAGAGCAGAGCCAGCAAGCTCAGGAGCAAGACCAGGAGCTAGAAACCAAGCGACCAGTCTCCAAAGCCGCCGAGCAACTGGAGGCGATGTGCAGCCCTCACATGTACAGGGGCCTGATAGAAGCCTCTAGCCGCACGCTGCAGACCAAGAACCTGATCATCGACATCCAGGAGATGACGATCGACAAGATCTTTGTCGCGCGCGTCGACTACAGCCAGTTCACGCCGCAGAACTACGAGCAAATGCTCGATGGGGACAAGTCGCTCACGCGCGCGCGCTCCGAGGGTGCGACGATCGAGCACCTGGCGATCGAAGTGAACGCGCAGACCATAGAGGTGCACAAGATGACGCTCGTGGGCGAGGAGGAGGCGCTCGTGGAGCAGCAAAACTTCCGGAGATGGCTCTTCGAGTCACGCGTGACGGCCCCCGAGCAGCTCGAGTGGCGCATCCTCGCGGCCCACGGCATCAACAACAGCGCGCGCGAGATCGCACCGCGCAAGTATCTGGAGGAAAAAAAGACAGACATACCAGCGGAGACTGACGCGAGAGAGCCAAACTAGTGGGAAGGATTGGAATGATGACATGGCCGAGGTTTGTTGATGCTTGCTTGACTGACACACGCTAGAGCTGCCAAGCTTTTGCACAGGGTTCTCCCAAACTCCCCATGACTTCTAATACTCCGAAGTAGAACGCTTTTAGATTCTCCTGTGCCCAGGTAAATTTAGCAGTGGCGAGCAGTGTGAATGAATGAATCGGCAAAGTCAGCGGTAGCTAAGTCCATTGAGCTTGTTGTCATCATCAAAAGCCGAGAGCTCTTCTCGATTCTTGAGGGTGATCTGCAGCATTTCGTCAGATAACCTATCAGAAAGGATGCCGCTGACTTCAGCAGCCTCGATGACGTCGCTGCTGCACTTGGATCTGACGTCGCTCAGCCCCGAAGTCGTCGTGGTACTTACTATACACACTTTGAAGTTGTCAATCATCATCCGCGTACGGTTGAGTACTCATGGCTCTCTATGAATCAACACAGCAATACTCGAGCAAGGTGGTGCACCTCCAGCCTCCACGAGCCATTCCCCAGGTACAAACTGCGCCACCAACTATCGTACCTTTTACCTTAGTCGAATGCGCATACTAACTGCTGACGGTCGATCGAGAAGGAAAAGCTGCAGATGCTCTTCATCCTCTCACAGAAGCTACTCAGGTACTTGAGAAGACGTCGCAATTGAGCTCATCATTTCATCAGCGTGGCTAAGTAACAATCATGATTGGGGCTGTAGGTGGTTCCTGGAAGAGCGGTCCGAACTTGAGCGCGTGAACCACCGTGCGTGCGTGCACTTTGTGTGGGAATGTGTCGTAGCAAAGCTTGTGAGTGATAGTAATGTTCCCCTGTGTTTGCTGCTGCGTGTAGGACTCGAGCTGGAGCTCCTGGATGTGCTAGAGAGCGCCAAGATCGATGCAAAGCTGGAAGCTCCAGTCCACGCGTAAGTGAGGCTTTCGTTGGGACGAATGAGATGGATTTGTGTGTGAAGAAAACTAATTTTGGTTTCGAAATCTTGTGCTGCTGGTACCGCACAACCAGACAAGACACCCGGCACCACGACAGCGCTCGCCATTCTGTTGAAGCTCCTGCCATTCAGGGTGATTCAGCAGCACCTCGTGAAGATGAACAGCCTGACTATTCTGAGAGTGTTCAGCCAGCTGATGAATTTGGCACCTCTCGAGCTGACTCCCGTGAATCAAAGGAGGCCAGCGACGAACAAGTGGTTGAGCACCTTGAGGCTTTGACGTCTGCTGCTGAAGACGACGAGAGAGCCCTGCCTGAAGTTCCGGAGGCAGAGTTTTCTTCTGAGAGCGAAGATGACGACGATGATGATGACGATGACGATGATGATGGCGAGCAGCCTTCGGAAGCTCCAGCTCCAGCGTGGCAGATCTTCCCCGAAGACAGGAATCAACTGTTCATCGCCACGAAAGGGCCCGAGCCGAAGAAGAACAAGATGAAGATGAACGAGACGAAGCTACAGCACCACCAAACAGAAGGGGAGGGGCTGAAGAACGTCGAGATCACGTTGTACGCTCCGTCGCCTCGGCCTGCAATTGTCGTGGAGCTCCCGAAACCACGACCCCCACTGGAAGTGTACCACGAAGTCCACTGCTCAGTCATCCGACTGCAAAAGTTCACGCGGGGCTACCTGGTAAGTCATTGATAACTAACTCTACCTCAATGCTTGGTGAGTTAGAATCATGAAGGAAGAAGACTCACCTTTCTTTCTTATCCATTGCATCTTTGTCCTTTGTGCTGCAGACTAGAAGAAGGTTCTTCCGCATGCTCGAAGAGCTCGTGATGAAATGCTAACCCCGTGTTGTGCGCATCGTCCATCTTCCATGATCGCTACCAAGTTCAGCACCCTAGAGCAGTGTCTTGTGCGAGTGTGGGCTTTGCTCTAATGTTTGTGCGTGAGAAGGATGGGCAGCCCCCATAATAGAAACCAATAATCACACTCCAGAGTACTCTGAACAATACATGCCAAAACAAAATATGAACACCAGCCAGCCCAGCACAACCCACGCACGCACCCACGCTCTTCTCTCTTCAGTCAGTTCCCCTCCTCCCATTTGTGCGTGCGCTCACTCATGCTGGCGCGTGCGGTTGGTCTTCCGTCCATTCCATCCGTCCATCTACCCGCCTGCCTCTGATTTCCAGCTATTTACACTCACACACGCCCTCTCTTTCCCCATTTTCTCATACTCCTCCTGTATGCAGACCAGACCTCTGTCTATCTGCCTTATGACCCGCGTCGGTCCAACCGCACTTCAATCACGCGGCCATTCACCTCCGCCTGGTCGTAGCGTTCTAGCAGGAGCAACACACAGCACACCAATCATTCAATTAGTGTCCAGAATGTCAAGTCAGGATCCTGAAATGACCATGATCTCACAAAACTTGGTACGTACCGATCGCCTGCCATGCGTCTTGCGCGTTGAAGAAGCGCACGATGCCAAACCCGCGCGACCTGCCGTCTGGGTACTGCGGGATCTCAGTGCGCTCGACGTCGCCGATGGTCTGAAAGAGCTCTCGTAGGCTCTCCCAATGGGTGTCCCACGGCAACTACCAAAGCAAAAGGATCATTCAATAATCACACCAAGATCAATACGTGACAGAACCAATTTCAAGCCTTGGCCCAGGCAGATAAGACTCACATTGCCAATGTATATTTGACGCCCATCGACACCACCAACTCCTGCTGGCGGGTACTGCGGCATGTGCTGAAACTGGTGATGTGGTGGCGGTGGCGGGTACTGCGGCTGGTGGTGGTGGGAGTGGTGTACAGGCGGCGGCGGGTAGTATGGTATGTTGTGGGGCACAAACTGGCCTCCATTGCCTCCTCCATTACCATTCCCATTGCGGCCGAGCGCTCGGTTCTTGATCATGGAGATGCTGCCACCCTCTGGCTCGCGGTCCTCGCGCACGAAGATCAGTCGCCCCTCGAGCTCCGTGTTGGTGAGCAGATGAATCGCTTCCTGCGCTTCCTGCGGCGTGGCATATTCGACCAGTCCGCAGCCCTTCGAGCGTCCATTCGGTTCTTCTAGGACTATAGTCAATCAATTGATACCATAACTAGTTAAGCCAATGGCATGTGAAGAGTTACATTGCAATGTTAGTAATTGACGTACCGTCGGCGTGCACGACGTTGCCGGCTTTCTTCATGTGGTCCTTGAGCTCCTGCCACTTGACGTTCCACGAGAGGTTGCCCACGTACACACGGCAGCCCGAGTTGATGCGCGGTGGCTGACGCACGTCTTCCCGATCCTTCCGTAAAAAGATCTTGCGACCGTCCAGCTCCGTGTCGTTGAGCTGCATGACGGCCTTGAGCGCGGCGTACGGGTGCCTGAACGTGACGATCGCGCAGCCCTTGGAGCGTCCACCGGACTCGAGGATGTCAACGTTCACCACTTCGTCACCCACCTGCCGCATGTGGTCCTTCAGCATCTGCCACGTCACGTTCCACGACAGGTTGCCCACGTACACGCGCTTATCCGTCCACGAGCCCGGCTCGATCAGAGGGCGGGTCTCGAAGCGCTGCTGGTTGCCTGTCATGCAGCCAGGGCCAGGTATGCAATACAGTTAGCCATACAGCTGGCGGGTAATAGACACATAGCCGCATATATACACAACAAGATCTACACACGTACCCTTGTTAGTGTTATTGTTGAAGCGCGGCGCGCGCGACTGATACGGCGCCGAGTGCGCGATGCGGTCCGCTCGTCTCCTGCCACACACACACAACAGTCAATCACATCCACACACACGCGCGCGCATCAGCACCCGCACTACGTGTATAGTACCGCTACAAGCCATACTATATCGCTTCCAATAATTGTCATTGCCACTCACGCGTTCTTGGCTTTCCCACCGCCGCCGCCATTTCCACCGCTTCCTATTGGGCTGGGGCTGCGGTCGCGCGAGCGGAAGCTGCCGCCATTGCCACTGCCATTGCCACTGCTGTCATGGCTGTTACTGTTGTTCTGGTGGCGCTGCTCCTGCTTGCGCTCGTCCGCGATCTGGTCGAGACTCATGTCGAGCTTCTTCTCCACCACGTCCGCCATCCTCCCTCCCACTTGGCAGCTATGATGATCCTAGAAGTATTGGATTGTCCCCCAAGCGCAAGGCAAACTATCGAAGCCTTCGAGGTGGCTGGAAAACCTGTTAAACATGATATCATTTTCATCAACTTCGAGAGGTTTAGGAGAAATCGACTCGATTAAATACGAAAACCAAACCTGATAATGGATCTATCTTTTTTTCTTCTGGTGCACGATTTGCCAGCACAGCACAGCTGCATCCAAAACGATTAGATCTGTTTGGTTGTCTGGACGGGTCTGCTTGTGGTTTTATCAATCTCTGACAGCATGTGCCGGCTATCGAAGGTGCTTTTTAGCTGTCCGTGGTGGAGAATTTCTCGATCGCGGCTCGCAGTTGGCTCACCAGCTGCTGGATCTCTTGGACCTCCGGTGCTACAGCCATTATTCAAAATGCGGTGGCGAGTCAGCATATTCTCAAGGCGAGTGAACGCGATCATCAAAATCAGCACGTACCAGTGGCCTTTTCGGTTGGCAAGAGCTCTTCGAACGTCTTTGACACGGTCACCAGCTGCTGATCCAAATTGCTGATCGTTGACAACACAGTCGCTTCGGGGGAGCCTGTTCAAAAGAGTTAGTGCCATGACATGGTTTGAGCGGACGGTGGGACTCACTCCTTCGTACCTGCGTCTGCAGTTGGCTGTGTGATGTCCGCGCTTTCAGTTACTGGAGCTGAGTCAGATGGCGTTGGCGGTGCTTTACTTTCAAGCTCGTACCCAGCTGTGAAGCTACTCAGGGACTGGTTGACTTCCGTGGTGTTCGCTGAGCTGAATTCGTTGTTGCTCATACCACGTTTCTGTTCCAGTGGGCCTGCTGCAACTTTTTGAAGTCCATTGAACTCGTTGCTTTGGAGCGATTCGCGTTGGTTTGCTGCTTCGTATCCCGCAGTAAAGACACTCAAGGATTCCGTCACGTCTATATCTCCACTCCCTTTGAGTGGTGATGTGATCTGTTGCACTCCTGGGACGCTTTCATAACCGGATGTAAAAGTACTGAGTGATGCGGCAACGATGTTACCCTCCACACTCTGCCTTTCAGTGCTTCCTCTTGACGAATCTGGCAGCGCTCGTGCTTTGGAGCGTTCATCAGTGTTGTACCCCAACGTGAAGTTGCTGAGCGATGCCGAGACGGAAGTCAGAGAAATGCTCTGATTCACAGTGCTGCCTTCCAAGCAACTGGTGTTTGTGTAGCCGGACGTGAACGAACTTATCGAGGCACCTACACCTGTCGTGACATCGATACTTTGTCTGCTATTGCTTTGTTGGTTGCCCACACTTGCAATTTGGAATCCAGATGTGAAAGAGCTCAAAGACTCGTCGACTCTCGGGTGATTCGGTTCGTGACTTCTACCGTCTTCACCGTATCCTGAAGTGAAAACGCTGAGTGAGGAAGCGACACTGATCGATCTTGACACTTCAGGCTTCTTGGAGTCCGAGTTGTCTGCATAGCCGCTGCTGAACGCGCTCAGTGACTGATCGACCTCTCCGATGATCTTTAGTGTCGCTGTAGATTCCGCGACGCCTTGCTCAAAGTTTTTTACCGCGAATCCTTGCGTGAATGCGCTCATGGACTGGCTGACCGCCTGGAAGTTTGGGATGCTGTCTGCGACAGCTGGAGCACGAATGTCGAGCTTCGATTCTTTCTCTTCCTCGACAACGTTTTGCTCTTTCTTTCCAAAACGGTCCGTCTGCTGGCCTTCGTGAGTGCTCTCTATTCCTCTGATCACGGACACATCGATTGACTGAAGCATTTCCTCTGGGATATCCGCACGGTTGAAAGATTTCAGCTTCATCGAATCGTTTTTAATAGCGGTTTCATCAACGCTGGTGTGAGTGTCGCCGCCAGTATTCTCTTGAGCCATCTCTTCGTGCTGCACAGGTGCAACGCCCGTATCGTCAACTGTGGCAGGCTGGTCATCTTGCTCGAGGGTCTCGGAACTCTTGTCATCCTCGCTCGTGTTTTCTTGCTGTGATTTCTGTGGCTTCAACAGTCCCAACTGAATGAGTTTGCTGTTCATCGCAGCGACTGCGTTTACAGTCTCAATCTGCTTTTTTCGCTTCTCAAGCTGCTCGCGCTCGAGAGCAAGTGAGTTCGATGTCAGATTAGCGCTGAGTGACGTGAGGTTACCTACCGACAGATTCATCACGTTATCAGTAGTTGATGCTGACTTCCGTCGAGCACTACCTGGAAGATCATTGGAGGCTGGAATTTCTTTGCTCCGCGGAATATCAAGCTGGTGCACTTCGCCACTCTGCTGTTTGATGTAGAGTGGATCGTCCGTCTCATTTTCATCGCTGTCTTCGTCACCGTCGTCCATTGCTCGACCATCACTGAGAGAAGAATCATGGAGACTCCCTGTATCGTCAAGCGATTCTCGTTGAAACGGTAGTGAAGCAGCGCGCTTTCCCCACTTATCTCCTGCTTGCCTGCGACTGTCGACACGAGATGGACTCTTTCTTGTAGCTTTCTTCGTCTCACTCGGCTTGACGGTTTTCGCCCAGTCGGGAGTTTGAGATCTGTCGATCGCCAACTGGATGCCTTCTTCTGCTGCCTGTGCGTGAAAGTCGTCGTCGTCCGTGACATGGACGGTCTTCTTTGCACCCTCCCTCGTTCGCATCCAGTCCTCCATCGGGATCTTTGCCATCGGACCAGGCGCTGGCGCTGCTTTGCTTTTCCATCCCTTGGATTCTTTTGCGTCGCTCTTTTTTGGGTGTGCGTGAGCACTTGGAGCTGTAACTGTGGTCTCCACGTGGTTGTCGGATAGCTTCTTTGATGACGGAGCAACTTTGGAAATATGTAAATCCTGAGCAGGTGAGCGTGGTTTCACGGGATTTACTTGTTGTGGAGTACGGACTGCCTTCGGAGCAGGAATTGGTGGAGCTGGTGGTGGAAGAATAACTTCCTGCTGTACTGGCTCTACCTTTGCTAGAGCAGGAGGGACTGGATTTGGCGCTTGGAACTCGGTTACTCGAGGCAATCTTGATTTGATCGCATTTTGGATTTCCTCCGAAAGTCTCCAGACAAAAATGCAGCCGTCGCTGCTGGCAGACACGAGTCTTCGGCAATCTGGAGTGAACTTGACGGCGGTGATCGCTTCTCCGTGACCAGTGGCGTCCGCAAGCGTCTCTCCTGTGGTAACATCCACAACGTGTATGGTCTTATCGGATAGCGATCCACTCATAGCAACACAGAAATTTGCGGGACAGACGTCGATTCGGTGCTGCTCGCCCACGTGATGAGATTTAATATGCTTGCACGAACTGATACCGTGGATGTCGAGTCGATTGTTGCACGACGTGATCAGGAATTCGTCATCCGAAGTTATGGCCATGTCAAAGATCTTCCCGCCAGTGAACGGCACCGAGTTGTATCGACTGACTTTCCCGTCCGAGCTCACCTCAGAGAACACAATATTTTTGTCCGCGCCACAGCTCAACAGCTTCTTGCCGTCGCGTGTAAACTGCAACGACGTCACCGCCCCAGAGTGGTTGTCCAGCGTGCTCAGGATGCTGTGTTCTTTGTTGCAGTCGTACACGTGGACGAGTCTGTCACGTCCTCCAGAAGCCATCAAGCATGTCTTACTGCTAGCGAAGCCTGATTGATCGCTGTCTGGTTCGATTCCGCTGAACGCAATGCAGTGCACTTCAGTGTTGTGCGCGTCAATCTCTCTCACTTCGTCCAGTGACGGCAGCTGAAGAATCGTGATATTCCCCTCCTTGTCACCTGCTACCACCTGGGTCTGGTCTGGATGGATCGCAATCGCCCGAACTCCGTTGACTGGTCCGTGATCTTTCGATGGCGAATGGATGTCAGCAACTTCGTCACATGAACAAGTGCCACCGAGCACGATACCCTCTTCATCTGCGAAGTCGCTCTCATGGTCGTGGTACACCACTCGCAACATTTCTTGACTGAATGGATTCTTCCAGACAGGGAAATCTGTCGCGTCTGCTGATCCATCGTTGCCACTAAACCTGCTGTTGCTCTTCGCTTGCTTGTGAAGTTCCAAGTGCCACAGCCGCATGGTATTATCATCTGAACACGTCACAAACGTCCCGTTCGGCACAACATCTGATTTCGCACTCGGTCTCCGTCCTTCATCCGCGTGATACAGTAGCTTTCCCTTCGCGTTGAGTCCTCGCGCTCGTCCGGCAATCTTGAGATCCCGAATGCAGCCGCTGTGGCACATGAACGAACGCTCTACTTGCACGTTCTGCGTATCGGAGACGTCGTAGATGAACAAGCTGCGATCGCTGTACAGCACAATCACGTGTGATCCAGTGACGCGCACAGCAATTACAGCAGGGTATCGGTGCGGCTCGTCGGGGTGCAAAATGTTCGAGCACACCTCGTTGGGTTCATTGGCTTTCCCAAACGGAGGCGGGAACGGCATCGTCGACCGGTACTCCAGTGTTGACGGGTCGAACAGGCGAACGATCGAGCTCGATCCTGCGACTGCGACATATGCTTCCGTGACCGAAATTGCGTTCCCGCGGCTCGCTTCGAGGGAAACGAGGCGCTCCATAATACATGATGCGCCAAAGCAGCAGAGCGTCCCGTCGGAAGTGACTGCGAAGGTTTTGAGTCTGCACGAGCCATACCCACAGGCGACGCTCGTGAAAGTCGCTTCGGACTTCGCAGACATGACTGCATCTCGATGCTGGATCTCTGGGATGCCGTTGATCTGGTATCCGGTCGCTAAGAAATCGTCGTGGTCATCCAGGAACCAGAACTGCATACAATAGAAACAGCAAAAAGAAATCAGCTCGCAATCACATATTAACCCCTGGTCACGTTTGTAGAAAATTGAGCCAGCCACAGCGTACCTTGAAGTGCTTCTCGCCCACAGTCACGAAGAAGTTACCCTCTTGGCAGTAGTCCATCGCCAAAATCTTCTCCTGGATCTGCGCTGCGCCGATCGCTTTGCCCGTCATCGCGTCTGCGCCACCGCCAGAGTCTTTGCGCAGATCCCACGCGTACATGTGCTGATCATGCACCAGTCCTGCAGAGAGAAGGTAGCGTCCGTCGCGACTGAAGGCCATGCACGCGATGCCAAACTTGTGCAGCTGCAGCTCAGCGCAGAGCGTGCCGTCCGTGCCGTCCCAGATCGTGATCGCAGGGAGGTACCCTTTCTCGCCAATCGCAAGGTACTGCCCGCTTGGTGAAAAGCAGAGACACGACACAGTTTTCTCCACGCGGTAGTAGCGTACCTGCTTGTTCCTGCGCAGGTTATAGATCACGACAATGCATCCCGCCGAGTACGCGATCTCACCGGTCACCGGGTTCACTGCCATCATCGCGTTGCTCAGCGAGGTGATGCCGATCACACGCTCAAGCGTCAAGCGCGATTTGGCCACGGGTGTGAAGCTATCAGCGGCAGCAAGCGCCATTGCGGACGGAGTCGACGGTGCTGATGTCGCGGGTGTTGGGGGTGTGGTAGTGGCGCGCGGCGCTCGTTGTGCGGCAGACGGGGGCGAGACGGTCGTGGGCTGCGGCATGCGACTTGAGTGCGCCTCGCGCCGTTTCTCGGCGGCGAGCGTCCCCATCCCGCTGGGCATGTGCAACCAACGCCTTGCTGCTTTGGTGGTTGTTTGTCCAATGAGCCTCCTGATGGCGCGTCGCTTGAAGCTCACAATGCACAATGTTATGAGCAATGCACAATGTACAATGTACAATGCACAATATGCTTAATACAAAATTAAAGAATCTGACTGACTTTTTTGATTCGTACTCGTACTTTGACAATCACTTTCAGTACGCGTACCTTTTGATTTCTCCTTCTTATGAGTGTTGTACTTCTCACACAATCAAACTGGCTTGGAATACAGGAGAGAGTGTCGCGTTTGAGCACATGCTGTATATTACATTAAAGAGAATTTTACGGATTGAAGGTGGTTATCAAATAGCGCAGGCGTTTGTTGCGATACTTGTTCATAAATATCACATAATTAATAAAATAAATTATGCAGTCTTATAGATTTTATGGTGCTGAAATGCGACGCTTTTTCCTGTAGTCACTACAAACACGCCGTTGATACAAATTGAGCGCTTTGCTGAGCTGGAGCTCTTGCGTATTTTTAGCATCATCGCCACAGAAGAGAAGCTGAAGCAGACGCAGGAAACCATAGCCGCATACGCCTAAGCGAGCATCCATCCGCCAGCATGCTGCCGCTCTACAAGCAGACGATGCGCTTCGTGTCGGACCCGTACAAGCGCATGAAGAAGCAGGCGGTCGTGGGCTTTGTCATGGCGCTCGCGCTGCTCTTCGTCTTCTTCCTGGCGCTCTCGAGTCAAGGAGGTGGCGGTGGTGACCAAGCTGCGTCGCAGATCCAGGCGCCGACACCATTCACACTGCAGCAGCCGCGTGTACCGGTGATCACAGAGCCGACATTGACACAGGCACTCACGCCGCCTCCGATCCATGCGGATGCGAATGACGGTGGTGATACTGCCGAGAACGATGGTGGCGATGCAGCGCCGCCTGCAAGAGAACAGCCGCGCACAGGCGCTGCGAAAGATGGAGATGATGTCGCTGCAGCTGATAAAAAGATAACGAAGATGCCGTGGGTCGTGCGACTGCTTCTGCCGTTGGTAGCAGGCTACTGCTTTGGCTTCTTGGGCTCGGTGCCGATTGCGGGACCAACGTCCGCGATGGTGCTGAAGCTCGGGATCCAGGGTAAGTACCAAGCAGCGCTAACAATCGCAATTGGAGGTGCCATTTCGGAAGCGGTAAGCATGTTGTTGCTTCTGTGTGTGCGTATGATGAAGCTGTGATAGTGACCTTGCGCTGATCATGTGTGTGCGTTTGTGTGAAACATGCGAATGGCACAGACGTACGCTGGGATTGCGTTTTGGGGCTTTGGGAGCTTCTTGGCTGGTGCAAAGTTCCTTCTTCCAGTCTCCAAGTAAGCCAACATACCAAGTCTGCTTGTGCGCCTGACAGTATGGGTTTTATCGTACTGACTGGTCTTATTATCGTTGCTACTGCTGTTCGCATGACAGAGTCCTCGGTGCGGTCATGTTCACCGTCGTTGGGATTGTGTTTCTGCGCTCTGAGATGAAGCCGTCGATGGACCCGGAGCTGGAATCCTCGAGACGACAAAGCGTCGGCAAAGCACGTGACGAAGTGTACAAGAACATTCTGCTCGGCGTCACGATGTCCGGGATCAACCCGGCGCTTCTGGCCACGTACACGGGAGCAATCGCATCAGGTATTGGCACAATTCCTCTCTATCATCTAGACAGTTGACTATGCTTGAGCTCATACTGATCTACCAACCTCTGTGTTTTATTTCTACGTGAAGTGTACGGAACAGGCATGCTGGAGTTCAACCTGTTCCTGGCGCTGGTGTTTGGGCTCGGCGTGTGCGCAGGCGTGTCGTCGTGGTTCTACCTGCTGCTGTCGCTGCTTCAGAAGTACAAACAGGTTTGTGCCGCTTTACCAGCAGATTGATGACATCCACACTGTTGATGTCAGTTCTAACTGTTGTCTGTCGTAATGCGTGTGTGTGAATGTAGCGCCTGAAAGATCAGACGATCGGGATGATCATGCGCTGCATGGGGTGCTTCTTGCTCACGCTCGGGCTGTTCTGCGCCAAGTCGTCATTCGACTACTTCGTGTGGGGGCCGCCGGTCGAGGGCAAGTAAAGTTTAGCGAAGCCAGCACAACAAGCTGAGCAGAGAGACAATGAGAAGCTAGAGGAAGAATGGTAAGGAACTGTGTATTAGAAAATTAACGACTCTTTTAGATTTTGAACTTTGTCTTCAACGCCGCGAGTCTTGCTGGCTGCTCCTCTTGGTCGCAAGAAGATCCGCGCTCTACGAGTTGGAAGAGAGTCTGAAGCTTTTCCACCTGGTTGTTGTCCAAGAAGTCGAGCACGAGCGACAGTCTGTCGGTCGTTGAGAAAGCCTCCAAGGTGCCGAGTGCAAACTCTTCCTGCCTCTTTGGATGTTCCTCAGGCTCCGGTCCAGCTGTAGCTTCATGGTCCCACGTCACGACCAGCACGTGAACGATCTCAGCCAGCAAGTCTGCGTCCAAGTCCGATTTGAAGATCTCACTCAGTCGTTGTGGGGTTGTAAGCTCCAGGTATCTGTTGATACAAAGAGACATCAGACAAAGTCAGTTGACTCACAGCCACACTCTTGCTTGGAGCTTGCAACGAGAAAGAAAGCCAACTAACTCACCGATGCTTCTCCTCGTTGGTCTTCAGGTACCGTCTCCAGTTGCGACAAAAGTCCACCGCACTTGCAGGCGGCGTGCTCAGATCTGCCGGGGGGGCCTTGAAATCGAGGCTCTTGCCGAACTCTTTCCGTGACTTTTGCTTGTACGTGAGGTTCGTCTGCCGTGTGCGCCGCGAGAAATCGCGCAGCTCTCGCTGGGAAATCGGTTTGAGATCGGCACACGCAACCAGATTCTACCGCAACAACAAGAGCAAAAATGACAAGGGCAGGTGAGAAAGAGATGCTCAGGATACCCTCTATACTCACTGAAGAGCTTACGCACTTTAAACTCGTCGTAGTTGGCCGCGGTGTGGATCGCGCGCTTCTTCATGTTGTCTGTGAGTTTGTAGACGCGGTCGTCCTCTAGCGCCTGCGCGAGCTCCTGCTGCAGCACCGCCGTGTCGAAACACCCGTGCTCGATGGACGTGAGCTGCTGCTGCTGTTTCTTCTCCGTCGCCATGCTCTTCTTTACCGTTGGCAATGGATGGGGACCTCTCTCTGTGGTGATCCCATGTGCATCCATTCATTCATAGATCCACTGGTCGATCCATCCCGACGAGTCGCGCCGGTTCACGACGTCAAAATCAGGTGTGTCGAAATGTTAAGGTGGTACACTTAATTTTAGGCAAAATGGATACATTTTCGGTTCCCAATGGCTTCACGATCTTATTCGGCGTCAGAAATCATTTCTGGGGGGCTAAGAATACAGAAACCTTGTCTGATATTCAAGACCCCCTGGTTGCGTTCTGATGACCTATCTCGCTTGCAAGGCTCGCTATTCCACTCAATCAATCACGCTCTTGATAAGCTTTACTCTCGATCCTTCCGTGTATTCTCGGAAGTCAATGGCGCAGTGCGAGCCCACCCACAGCACCTCCATCTGAAGAGCTCACTACAGATTCTTCACATCCAGTCGAAGAGCTACACTCTCTCTAGGCACACATCACAAGTCAAGAAGAAGTCATGGACCGAGGACGCAAGGCCATCCCGACGCTGAACAAGCACACGGATTCCAAGTACTACCAGAAGTGCCAGGAGATCCACCGCTCCAAGCTGCACACGATCAAGAGCTCGATCGACACGAGCGAGCCGCACCGACCGACACACCTCAAGAAGAACCTCAAGAAGGAGCAAATGAAGGAGGAGCGGTACGCCGAAATCGAGCGCGAGAACCGCATCCTGCTCGAGAAGATGTCGCACATCATGCAGAACGAGACGCTGGACAACAAGAACCAGTCAATCACATACAGCCACAGCCTGAACAAGGGGCTGCGCAAGCGCGAACTCCAGAAGATCACGTCCGAGAACCAGGCGATCCTGCGCCGCATTCAGATGCGCGAGCCCACGTATGACCACACGCAGTGGGAGGAGGACGCCAAAAAGAACGAGCGCTACGCCGCCAACATCCGCGAGTACCCGGACGATGGCCAGAACCGTGACTCGGCGACCGACCTGCGCGCCATGTCTGCGTACTCGATCGGCGCCGTCGGCGACAACTACTACTAGCAAGAGTAAGTCATTGCTGTGAGACGAGCTAGGTCCATAACTTAATTTAAAGGCAGCACTTCCCAATTCGAAAGAGAGTTCTCAACCACATCTTGCTGACGATTTCTAAATTGGCGACGTGCATTAGAGAATCTCGACAACGCATTGCAAAATTGTCGAGAGCTGGCAGCTCGCCCTGCTCTCGCCAAAGACCGTCAGGAGTTTATCTTCCCAGACGCCCATGCTCTCGTACTCGCTCTCAATTTCTGAAAGCACTGCTCGTGTCTCGACGACAAACATCTGCAGCACACCGTTGGCCAGGAGGTCACGCTCGTCCACCGATGTCGATGATCCAACATTGCTTGGAGAGGAACCTTGGTGCTTTTCCAGGAGCGCGTGGATCGGTCGAATACCAGCAGTCAGGTGGTTGAACTGGATCTGCAAGTCCATCAACTCGATGCCCATGGCTTTCTCTAAATCATCGTGGAATGAACGGAGCTTTTCATCAACTTGCGGAAGAAACTCGCTCTTGAACACTTGGCGCTGGTCGTGAAACACCTGGAAGCACTTTTTGATAGTCTGTTTGTCGTAGAACTCTTGCAGCACCCTCAAAAACGAAAAGTTCTCGACCAAATCTCGACACGCGCGCTTCACGATCTGGATTTTGCTGAGCAGATTCCGGTGGGTCCTGGGGAACTCGAGCTTGTAGAGAAACATGTCGATGCGGTCCTGCATCTGTGGTACCTGCAGCATATGGTAGAAGAACTGCTCGGCTTTCCCGAGCCTCGATGTGGGGCCTTCGAACGCCTGCAGCTGCTGCCGCTCGTCCTCCGTGGGGAAGAACCGTTGTAGACACGCGAGCAGCTCCGCGTTGATCGTCTTCTCATTCATGGCGACGATGCCGTTAACGATCTGGTCGTAATTCTCGTGGATCTTGAAACTGGTGAGCGCGATCGCCAGGTTGTTGGCGCGCTTGAGCTCAATCAGCTGGATGTTCTTGGACTTGCCCCGAGGCGACGACGGGCGGGACTAAAGTATCATAATGATCGGTAAGGAAGGGACTATTTAAACGAATGAAAGACTCCAATTGCACTCAGCACCAACCTTCTGGAAGCTGCCTTCGAATTCATGGATTGGAGAGTCAAGCGGGTCTTTTGCGCTCTTCTTGGGGCTCTTGGACCGCGGCGAGGGCACGAACACCGGTCGGGTCTCTGACAAATTAGCAATGGAAAGAAGCACAGCAGCAATCAGCACTCACAAACGTTAGCTCTACACAAATGAAACCGCGCGGAGAAAAGGTCCAATGCAGTGTACCGTCTTGTTGTGTGGGTGAGGAGATATCCACGGAAAGCTTCAGACCAGTTCGCTCTTGGAATTTGGACTCGCGCGTGGGTGAAGCTGGTGGTGGAAGCACTGGAGTTGTCGCCGCTATTTCTACTGCTAGAGCTTTGCTGCCTCGACTTTCTTGAGTCTGAGCTTTGCTCCCACTCTCATCTGTCATAGTGTCGCTCTTTCCAGATGGAGGTGGCTGTGAATCTATCGATGGTGGTGATTGTGAGCCATGCTGTATAATGGCTGGCGCTTGAGTCGTGGCTAGTACTAGTTCTGGTAAATCCTGAGGCTCTGTTGACAAAGCAACAGCGGGGGTGTTCAGGTTGGAGCTACTGCTACTCTTCTGGTTCCGAGCCTTTGCTAGTCGCATGCGGATAATTGAATCTGGTGACATCGCCGTTTCTAGCCCAGCATCGTGAGGTAATGACCTGCTTGATTGCATGAATGATATCGATGAAGTTGGAGGTAGTGGTGGTGGTGGCGGTGCGGTCGGCTTTTCCCATTGCGAGACGCCTGTGACTCGGTGCACGTAATACGGATAGCCGTCCTGCGTGTAAAACGTATCCCACAGAGGATTTACAGCTGCTGCAGTTGGTGGTAGTAGTGAAGCCGGTTGTGTCGGGGCTGCTGTGCTTGATAATTGGTACCTGGGACTGGGATTCGGGCTCTCCCAGCCTGTACGCACTTGGAGGTTTGGCCGATTCAAGTGGTTGGGAGAGCTCATCGTCAAGTCCATGCTGTTCGAGCGCCGACCGCCCTGACTGTACTGATGATGATGCAATGCACTATCGTTTTCATTCCACCGTGTTCGCTCGTCTTCATGCTGCTGGTGCTGTTGGTAGTACTGATGGTGGGAATAGCGCATCTCGTCACTATGACTGCGGTTTCGCCCTCCTTTTGCTCCTGTTTGGCTGTACGGATAGTCGAAATGCCGTGTAGAGTGGTGGTGGTGGTAGTACTCTTCGTCAGCTGCAGTAGAGTCTTGGTACTGATGTTGAACCGCTCCTCTTTGTATTACGTACTGGAACTGCGGGGAAGAAGCGCGGTTGTGATGTTGATCGTGATCAACCCGTCCGCTCAGAGCGCCTCTGGACGCAAACTGGTGGTAGTTTGGAGCCTTTCGCACCGAGTAGAAATGAGCGCCCTCCTGTAAGCGAGACGGTGGGGGTGGCGCTGCTGCTGGTGTGTTAAGGTGGTGAACGCTGCGATGGGAATGACTTCGATATCGTAGATCTGGATTCGGTGGCGAGTTCCGATTCAAACTCTGGTTTCGCAGCAACGCCTCGCGCACTTGGTCACTAGGAGACAACGGGAGGCGGCTCGTCGCAAGTGGAGCTGCTAGATAATGGTGGGACTGCTGGTGACGATCGTAGTGATGATTGCGACGATTACTCTCTGAATACCCAACACCGTAGTCCTCATCATCAACGCTGTGATGGTCAATGTACTTTGGCGGTATAGCTGCTGCTGGAACCAGGTGATGAGGTCTCTCATCATAGAAGCTGTGCTGCGGACTGAGCGACGCAGCGTACGCAGTGCTAGCATCCGAGTCTGAGGCGCATTCGCGATCGTAGTCGTCCTGATCATCATTCTCACCATCATCGTCGTCTCGTTGCTGCTCTCTCTGGCGTGACAACAGTGTCGACGCTGTTTCATTGCGACTCGCCGGGCTCGTGAGGATGGTCGTGCTCGGCTCCTTCGTGTTGGTCAAGTAGTACTGCGAGATGAGGAACGCACACTGCTGCTGCTTCTCGCGGAGCGCAATGTCGTACGGGGTCTCGTTCTGAATGTTCGCAGAGAACACGTTTGCAGCACTCTCGAGCAATAACTTGACGATCGCTTCATTGCCCGCCAATGCAGCATAGTGCAACGCAGTGTCGCCATCGTGGTCGCCAGCATTCAGCACCGAGTCGCCGTCGACATCCAGAAGGTACGCGACGCAGTCCAAGTGGCCGTTTGCGACCGCACAGTGCAGTGGCGTGCGGCCAAACTCTTCGACAACGCAAATGTCCGCACCATGATGCAGCAGTAGCTGCAGACACGCGAGGTCGCCGTGACGCGCAGCGATGTGGAGCGGGGCATCGTTGTTCGAGTCGATGTGGTTCACGATCTCTGAGTCCATATCACTCTTTGCAGCAGTCGTGAGCAGTAGTGTGACACATTTGGCGTGTGACGAGTTGACCGCAGCCTGGAGCGCGGTCTCGCCAAACTCGGGGTGCGGGTCGTTCTTCGCGCGCCACGAGAGGCAAAGTTCAACGAGTTGCACGTGACCGAGTCGGCACGCGATCATGAGGATTGTGTCGCCGTCACCTGGCTCGAGTAGGTCGATTGGACAGCCGTCGTGCAGACAATCAGCGATTTCCTGGACCCGGTTCTTGCGCGTGAGGTCAAAGACCGAGTTCCGCCACGCGACCAGCTTGGTTTTATTGTTGGCATTGGATGCAGTGGCATAGAACTGAGGTTTGTTGCCAAGATCATACAGAGCAGCAGAGCCACGTGGGGAGAGCGCCGACGTTTTGTAGTCCTCCATAACCCGCGCCGAGCTGTCGTCGCCATCGGAAGACTGGAAGAAGAGCAGCTCCCGTAACGCGCTCACCCAGACCCGCGCTTCTTCTTTGCAGGGTGCCACGAAGTCCAGCGTGCGCGCCTTGGTCACGAGCGAGAAGCACTTGTCGCGCTCGTGCACGACGGAAGAGCTGCTCGCGGTCTGCAACTGCCGCTCGAAGGCCTTCGTCCTGTGGCCCTCACGCACTTCGGTGACGAGATTCAGGTCGATGCTGCGCACGCTTTTCCGGTTCGTCGCGCTCGCGGTGGGATCGCACCACGTGATCTCAAATGAGCTGCTCGTTATTGATGAGTCGAGTGAAGAGACCATTACCCACTGTCTCTGGATCACCGCTGAGCCAATGCTGCGGCTGTGGTACGGCACTTTGAACAGCAGCGCACCGTTTCTGAGAACCAGTGGGATCTCTCTGACAGACTGCTGGTGCTGGTGGCAGACACCGAGTGCGTGTATTGGCAGCTGCAGTGGCGGCACCGCAATAGCAGCACTGGCTGCAGTGACCGAGGCCGCGTCGACGATCTTGAGCTGCAAATGCACGCTTCCTGACGCGACCTCGTCACTGTCTCCCCCATCATTCACCGTTGCCGTACCAGCTGCTGTCATGGTGCGAAAGATCGCGTAGTGCTGGTCGTAAAAGAGCCCTTCATCACCGATATTCGCAAGCGGCACGCGCGCCTCGCCGATCACCACTTTGCTGTGGGTCTTGACGGCAATGTGGAGACTCTGCGCGTGTTTCGAACGCAGCGGCGCCGAGAATTGCTGGTTCCACTGCGCGTCGCTGCCGCTTTTCTTGTGCAGCGCGGTCTTCATGACTGAGCCGGAGCCACCCGAGTCGTCACATTCGCTGTTGCTGACAATGCGAATCTCGAGAAAAGTCGACTGCGTGCCGAACTTCTCCACTTTCGCGAGCCCCGACGCCCCCAGCGCGTTGATGATGAGCAGAAACGGGTGGTGCTGGTCTCTCGGTGTCGTATCGGATGATGATACGAGTGCTGGGATCTCTTGTAAACAAGGTACAGCTCCAGATCCGAGCATTATTGATGATGTTGAAGCTGATGACGATGATGATCCTGACCCAGTTGTGACAGAAGCGAGGGAGATCGTGGTCGCCTTCAGGTACCTCTTGGAGCTTTTGCTGTTCGTACTGCTGTTGATCACGGGGTTTAGCGTCGCGAAGCCGCTGGTCGAGTCCGAGTCGCTCTCGCCTGAGTGGATCACGACCTGGGGGCCGGCGCCAAAGTCCTCACCCTCTTCTTCTCTCTGCATGATCGCATGCGCGGCAGTCGCGTCTTCGACCACAAGCGTCGCTAGAACAAGCGCTTCTACGGCTGCTGCTTCCTTCAGTGCGGCTGCGTTATCGATCGCGACGGTGATGCCGCTACCGTCGTCTTCGTACGCGTCTACTGCTGCTGTTATCGGTGGTTGTGTGTCCTGTACCTCGCTGTTATCTTCACTGGAAGTGGATGCTGAGATCACGATGTGTGGCGGCGCATCTTCATCGATGTTCTTCCGTCTGCGCGTTTGTGGCGTCACCATTGCAGCAGTCTCTTCGATGTCCTCGTGCACTGCAATCGTGGGCAGGTACTTGTTGCGTACGGACGCGCGTGACGACACGTCCTTGAGGCGACTGAGCAGGCCACCACCACTACGCTTGGGCTCTTTGAAGACCGATTTCTTCACGACCGTGTAGTTCATGCCCACGTCCGACTCGGAGTCGTGGAACTCGTCCGAGTCACTGTCCGAGGCGCCGTTGCCATTGCCAATGCCACTTCCAATGCTCGCGACGTCAGCGAAGCCGGGAGTGGCTTTGCTGTCAGGTAGCGGCTGTGCTGCTGGCGCTGTCTGCTCTTTCACCTGGGTGATTTGGTACTTTCTGCTGCTGCTGGCGCCATTGACACCCCGTGGTTTACACGCCTGTGCTGTTGGCTCCTGAACGCATTGTGAGTCTGCTGCCTCTGCATGTTCACTCGTGAGGGTGGGAGAGTACGCCGCCGTGTCTTCGTCGTCCATCGGCTGCATCATCCTAACCACTCAGTCGGTGTCGTTGAGAGAGCGCACACACGCAGCGCCGCGACAGCCCAAGCGCGCTCAGCAGCGATCGATCGATGGCGCGAGCAGCTGTTGCGTGCTTCAATCCGCTTTCAGTCTTCTCATGCACCATGCGATTAAACTGCACTTCAACAACTGGTTGAAGCGCTATCTATAAATAGATCTGGCGCATGCGGGGGGAAAGGGAGACGCGTAACCGCCCGATAGTCGTTAGAATTATGGCATCCAGCCCGTTGACCCGCTTGGTGTCATTCAAGACAGGAACATCCAGCGTGAAGCGAAGCTTTTTGTCCAACCCCACCAATCTCATGATAACCCAATGATGAAATGAAATATGTTGACATGTGCTGAGGGATGTGCTCTGCAGGACAAGCGACGAGGACTGAAGACGACAAGCATAAAGTTTTTTAAATCTGTGGTGTATTTGATATTAGCGACCTCTTCATCATTCTCCATCCGAGCCAACACTTCAATTGTGCTGCGCGCGTCTGGAAAATAATTGGCAAGAACGTTCGTCTATCAACGCTATCTATGAAAAAAAGAAGTTGGGTGATTTAGGATTTTTCCAAATGGAGGCACGAACAAGCAGGCTGTCAAATCAAATTTGCCGTCTACTTGCTAATGCTGCCGAGCGGAGTCCATCACGGATGGCGGGTGCACACGTCCTTTCCTTGCTGTTGCTGGGGAGGGGGCGATGCACTTATTCCGACGATGGCTTGGCGTTTGGGTCGATCAACTTCTTGAATTCATCGTACAAGACGAGCACGATGGCACCGCCCGTACCACGGATCACGTTGGAGCCGGCACCCTTGAAGAACGCACCCGAACCTTCGTTCGCGAGGATCTTTCTGGCGCAGTCCAGAGTGGACGTGTACAAGATGTCCTTGCGGCCAGCCTGCATCATCATGCGACGACGGACCGTGTCGAATGGGTACGACACAATACCGGAGATCGTGGTCACGACCTGGGCGACCAACCACTTCTGCCACACTGGGGCGTTACGTGGGTCCGCGAGCATCACGTCACGGAGAGTGTCGTAACCACCGAAGAAAGCGGCACGGTACACGATGATACCACCGACCGACACACCGAAGCCCTGGTAGAGGCCCTTGGCGCCATCCGCCTTGTAGATCGTGCTGATGCAGTTCACCAGACCAGTGTACATGCGCGACTTGCCCTTGCCGACATCGGCGGCGAGACGCGTACGCGCAAAGTCGAGTGGGTACACGAACAGCAGCGAAGTGGCACCAGCGGCACCGCCCGAAGCCAAGTTACCCATGAAGAATCGCCAGAACTGGTCCTTCTTCACACCGTCAAGGAAGAGCTTCTTGTACTTGTCCTTGAAGGCAAAGTTGAGCGCCTGCGTTGGGAAGTAACGGATGACGTTCGCCAAGTTACCACGCCAGAACGAGCTGAAGCCCTGGTCCTTGGTCACACGCACGAAGCAGTCGACAATGCCCTTGTACTGGTCCTCTGGCTTGATCTGGGTCGAGGCGGCCTGCACCTGGAGGAGCAGCTTCACACGCTCGATTGGGGCGACGACGGTCTTGGAGATACCACCGGCAACACCACCGGCGGCCAGGTCCAACAGGAAGGACACGGCAGACGACTGCTTCTCCGAAGTGGCCATTGGCTTGTAGGCTTGGACGGCGCTCATCTTTGTTCTAAGAGGGTTCTGCGGTGGAGCTTGAGCTGAACGGAGAAAAATCCTAAATGATCGCTTCTAATGCGCAGCGGTGCGCGCACACACCAGCCCACAGCCACACACGCAGCCCAAAGCCCCCAAAGGCTCGAAGCGCTCCAAAGCCCCCCTCCCTCCTCTTCGCTCTGTCTGTGTGTGGCTGGCGCGGTTTTGACATCATGGGCACACAGAATCAGCCAATGATATCCCACTATTCCATCTCATTCTCATATGATTGGCTATAAACATGTCCATTTTGGACCAAGGGGGTTTCAAACGAGTGGTTCTCTTTCAACGCAAAACCCGCCCGCGCTGGCTCACTTGAGGAAAAACAGCTGTGAAAAAGTTGACGAGAGCAGTATAAACTCTCACAGGTAGAGGGACTGTACCGTAGCGTGAGAAAAGGGGGAAAAGTGAGAGGGCGGTTTCGCTTTTTTGCTTTTGTGGGATTGTGGGGAAGTGGTACATGAAAATGGAGCTCTTCGCTCAGCGAGCTATTCCGAACGCGAACGAATACCATGGGGCAGTGCCCATGTACAAGCGCATATAAGATATAAGCACACGCGTTCGCTATGCGTGTGGCTATTTATAACGGCGTTGGGCGTTGCTGTGCTTCAGCTCTTCCTCATCGGCCATCGTGAGGCTGCGATCGCATCCACGTGGCCGCCTTCCTCTGGTTTTCTGCTTTGAATTCGGCGTGAAGGTCCCTCTCCCTTTCACTAACCCTTTTCGCTAACCCAACACGGCTTCACAAACACGAATTTTCACGGTGTATGTATTTACAGAGACTCTTTAAAGCTCTTTAAAGCTTTCAACAATATTATTTCATAATTACAGTAATACACACGATATATATTATGACAGGGTCTAGAGTCAGCGCGCAGCCCTATTTATGTCCGCGCTTTATGTCCGTGCACGCGTGAAGCCTGGTCGGTCACCGTTGCGCTTCAACGCGATTGGCTCGGGGCGGGAAGATGAATGGACGGAGCGAACGGGAATGGACGTGGGGTGGTGGTGGCGCTCTCTATGGACCTCTCTGTGTGTGTGAGGCTGTCGATTACGCCACCTCCCTCTGCATGACCCCGCCACCGCCCTCCACGGGCCATGGCGCTACTGCTGCTGCGGTCACATGCGCTCGCAACGCCCGCCACCATGAAGGCCATGAAGAGCTCCTCGTCCCCATGACTCGCCACGCACGCGCATGGTGATCAGCAACCACGACCGCCCGCAATGCGCAGACATGCCGTGGAGCTCTGGATCGAGAGCAAGTTGAGCGTCGTCGCCCACGCGAGCGCCAACACGAGCACCACTAGCGCTACGACCCCCGCGCATGTGCTCGACCGCCCATGGTACTTGAGCTCCTGCGCCTCGAGCTTCTGGTTCGGCAGCAGCAGCAGCGTGACCAGCCCCAGCATCTGCGCGCATAATGCGATTGTCAAGCAGTACGCGACCTGGTGCCGCACGTGCGTGGTGTCGGACGCGATGTCGGCGTCCGTCACGTCGAAGAAGCCGTCCACGTAGTTGTACACGCTCGACGCGAACGGTGACGCGAGGTTGTGCACTGTCGTGAGCAAGCTGTACGTCGCGCCTTCGAAGCCGTGCTCGGCGATCTCGACGGTCACAAAGCCCGAGATCATGTGGCGCATGCCGTCGGGGATCACCGCGAGCTGCGGCCCGCCGAGGTAGAACCACTGGTTGCGCTCGACGTCGAAGGTTACGACCATGTTGACGCCAAAGTTGACGAAGCTTGTGAACACACTGCACATGAGCATGAGGCTGCGCCAGCTCGCGTTGAGGTAGTACGTGCGCATGATCCACGTAGCACTCACGAAGAGGAAGGTCGAGACGCAGCTCGCGATGCTGCTGTTGAGCGGCATGACGCCCGCCCAGTACTCCTGGATCGACGCCATGCCCGAAAAGCTGAAGTTGCTCAGGAACGAATTAAGGAAGTGGAACGCCATGAGCTGCCAGATCGCGCGCTGCTTGAAGATGCGCCACATCTCGTAAAACGGGTGCTTGAGCATGTCGGGCGGGAACGGCTCCTCATCGAGCAGGAAGACTGTGCTGATGCAGCCGAGGCTCGTGATCACGCCGCACGCGAAGAATACGATGTGGTACGGCACGGTCCACGAGAACGAGCCGCCGTACTCGGCGCCATTGAAGCAGAGCGCCGCGACGATCCCCGCCACCAGATTGGCGCTGTAGCGCACGAGGTAGATCGTCGATTGCGCCGTGCCGCGCACTTCGATGTGTTCGTGCTGCGCGAGCTCGACCATGATGCCGTCGCACGCCACGTCCGAGATCACGTAGCCGATGCACACGAACATGATCTCGACGAGGTACTTGGCGCCAGCCTGTGGCGCATGCGGGTTGCCGACGACGCGCATGGCGGCGTCTCGCGTGCGATGGATCTCGCCGGCCCTGTAGTACGGCTCTTCGTGCGGACTGTACGCGAGCACCATGAGCGCGACGAAGCAGATCGTCCAGCCGATGAGGATGTACGACTTGCGGCGGTATCCGAAGATCGGGTAGTGGTCCGAGAGCACGCCGAAGAAGGTTTTGTAGGACCAGGGCAGCTGAATGACCATCGCCGCGGCGCTCACCTGGTAGCTCTCCATGTTGAGGTAGAGCTTGAAGAGCGGGTAGATGAGCGACGGGAAGAGTCCGTTGAGGAAGCCGATGCACGCGTAGTTGACGAGCAAGCCGAAGTGCGACGCCTCGTACAAGTTAACGATCCCCTTGCGCGACGGCAGCAGGTCGGACGAGCGCTGCGCGAGGATCTTGCGGATCGCCTCCTGCTCCTTCTGCGTCATGCCGCTCTGATAGAGTTTGTCCGCGTAGTGCGTGCTGCCCACGTCCGCCGCTGATTTATTTACTGCTCTGGCTAAGGATGATGGGGCGGGTGCGGGAGCCTTGCGCGACGGTGGCGGCGTATCCACCGGAGCGGTTGCTCCGTCTGCCCCGCCGGCGTACGACAAGGAGCTCCCTTTCAGGAGCGCATTCTTGGCGCCGTGCGAGGATGGCATCCCTCGTCGCTGGGTGTGAATCGATTATGGTTCTATCTAACAGTAGTAAATACAAGTCGCGTGCAACTGAGAGTCTGAGGGTCGTGGCGCATCGCGAGTGAAGGAGGAAGTGGCGCTTTAGCTGCGCTGCTGTTACGATATCCACGCGATCAGCTTTGACTGTGAACAGTCGCATTGAAAGTCTGAAGAAATGAGTGGGCGAAAAAGTCGAGCGATGGAACCTTTATAATTTGGTACCATATAACACAGGATTATTTATCTCGTGTATCAGGTATCAGTTTTTTGCTGGTACAGTGCGCGCCAAAATCTTACGGACACCTCAAACAAGTTGAATGAGGAGTTTTCCCCAGAGTTTTACGTTTACAGAGCTGATTTTTGACATGTTTTAGAGC
>JALBZB010000374.1:0-30187 GCA_038050625.1 Pythium sp. MPC-2022a
GTGTTCGGCAAAGGCAAAGGCGAGTTGGGCTACGGCGGCGTAACCCAACGTGTGTACCCCGTTACAGAAAGAATGCAAGCAAACAACATACGATTTTTTTTAGTACAGCGATCTTCGAGTGTGTGTCTTCGGCCCAGGTGACGTCAGTCACGGTTCGAAGCTTCACTGGGTTCTCTTTACGCTGAGGTAGATCAACGAGCTCTGTAGCAAGCTATATACGCCATGCGGAATATCAGTTAGCATGTGTTTCGCTCCGGCAACTTCAGTGTGTATACACTGCGGGTATTTACACGTTTGGATGCCACGAGGTGCGCACATAGATCCATTGTACGGCGAGTCGAACGCAAAAGATCGAAGAGTCGCTTCTTCGATGCTGTGCGTCGTCGGCTCTTGAAAACAAGATGCTTGGCCGGACGAGGGGCACGCGCACACTTGACTAGGAGACGAATCGTGGCTCCACTCACCTTCTCGTAGTGCAACACTTGCTCCGCTCGATCTTTTAGGACAGCGATGCTGCGGACGCCACGGGCTACCCACTCAAACACCAGCTTGGTGTGTTCGTCGCTGAGTAGTGGTGGGCGACCGCGGCGGACTTGCACAGGGTCCGAGGATCCCGCAGCCTTCGCGGTGCGGAAAGCTCGAGTGGGTGGCTTCTTCACTTTCTTGGCGATCACGCGGGTCGTATCGCCTTCAGCGCGAAGGGAGCGCATATACTCAGCTTCCCTGGCGGCAGCTTTGAGCGCGTGTGCCGCTCTTCTTCGCAATCGGTGCGCTCACACGCATGGATGGCAGTCTTTTGCGTCTGTCGTGTTTCCCGAAATGCAAGGGTGTGTGGGGTATTTTTTACTTGACTTTGGTAGCATTTTGCGGTGGCAAAATGGTATCCACTCCCAAAAGAAAATCACTTTTCGTACTGTACGAAGATCGAACTTCTCCTCGAACAACTTGAAGCTTCCACACAAAAACACGTATGTTTTTGTGTCTGTGTTTTTCCCATTTTTATCAATACCGTAAATAATAATGCGTCGGGTCAAAAAACCGTTTTTTTCTTATCAAAAATAGGCTCGAACCCGCAAATTCTTGCACAATTTTGAAACACTTTTTCATAGTATTCCTTACAAATTGCAAGTTTAAATTCTATTCCGAATTGTGCAAGCTCTTGTTCGTAACTGGTACAAAAGTTGCACAAATTTGAAACAGAAACTATCTAGATAAAGTATGAAAGACGTGTTTCAAGATTTTGAAACTGGTTCAGGTTTGAAGTCCGATACTAAAATTCAAACTGTAATCCATAGTAAATTGTAACCTTTGGCCCAAAGCTCACAAATAATCGAAAGTAACAGAAAATCTGCGCAGTTGTCTCACATTTCATGCTTGTCGTTCAGATTTCAAATGGCTCAGGCTTTTTGTGAATCTGGCGCGTTCTTCGCGTCCAGCTCCTGCTGTCGCAGCTCCTCCACGCGTGCCTGGATGTGGCGCTCGATCTCCTCTTCCGTCGTCTTGAGCGACTTCGACAGCAGCGATGGGAACTCGAGGTCGCGTACGGGGCCTTTCGTTCCCACGAGGATGTCTATGTGTCTGTGATCGGGTCGTACACCGCGGGGATGGTGCTAACGCCGTGCTTCTCTTCGTAGCGCTCGAGCACCTTGGACAGTTGCCAGCGCTGGAACTGCTCGTGACCAAAGACTGTGGCGGTGCCAACGACCGCACCGGCCGTAGCGCCTTGCACGCCACGAATGCGGCCAGCTGTAAGAGTGGAAGCAGTACAAACGTTATGTTAGACTACGTCATAGTGAGCCTTCGGCAATGTCACTATTGGGACATTCCTATTCTATCACATTCTCCGGACCCGGTTCAATGGAGAGCTCAATTGGACGCGCGTAAATGTTCTTTCCCTCTGGAACCTCGAGTAGCCGCAATACTGTTCCTCTTCCAGCGTGGTTGTCGTCCAGTCCGACATCTCAGCGAGATCGATACGCCATTCGTTACCGGAATATTCACCTCTTCGAAGTTGTACACCAAGCTCGACATCTCCATGATGTCATAGCACACGAACGCTAACGCAACGAATGCAGTCAGGCGTGTATAGTAGTGACCAGTGTCGATTCCAATGAACCCTGCTTTGCTGCCGACGACAAGACCGCTGGGCATCCACGAGATGCCTTGACGGTAGCTTTATTTCGTTGCAGCGAACGACTTGTCAAAGAGAAACATCTCGCTTGGCTCGCGGTCTGACCGATTCCGGTACACTGCAAAACACGATGACTTCAGCACAACCCACCACCGAATGACACCGAGACGATGGTCGAAGAACTTGTACACGAACTCGACGCAGAATATAATCCCCCAAGACTGAACAGACCGATGAAGACGCTCGTAACATCGAGCTTGGTCGAGACGCTGTCGCTGGCCTCGCTAATCAGCTACTTCTGTGGATTGAAGAACGTTCCTAAATTTGTGATGACGATCAGAAACAGTGGAGCCATGACTCCGACGACTGCCGACACGTACGTGATACGCATCCACCTGCGGTACAAATGGCGTTAGAGGCTCTCGATCGTGCTGTTAAAGCACGTGTAGAGCGGCAGCTGGAACGGTCCGTTCATGCGCATGTGCACATATTCCTCTTTCAGACTCGGACCGTAGCGCGGCATCGCGCGCGACGGTGACACTTCGAGGAACGCGAGCAGCGTGCGGATGTGATGCTGCACGATGTGCACATCCGCAACGCGGCATTCAGCGCGCTTTCCCTTCATATAGCAACTCCGAGCCAACGCAAGTTTGGGGGGTTATTGCAATTTGCCAAAACCGGGGGCGCGCTTTCTCAGAGACTCTACCGAAAACGGCGCGCTTTCGCTGAAGAAGAATCTGTCATTCTAAGAAGAATCTGTCACTCTGCGAGCGCGTCGCCATTTCATTGAAGTGATAGCCACCATCACACAACAGAACACTCTCAGCTCGCGCAGTCTTATCAGCCACAACACCAGCATCCCCCCGGCAGTGCTGCTCTCTCCAGTTCATTCGCTTGTCTTGCGCGTCGCAATGGTGGACGTGATCTCGCTCGTGCTGCTACTCATCCCGCTCGCGGGGCTGCTCGTGCTCTTCGTGGTCACGGTCCTCTCGTGGTGGAACAAGAACTTGGACAAAAAAGAAGTCAAAAAGCATCGATCACGCTAACACAACTGGATGATCAACATCAGAAACTGAAGGTCCCGAGCGCGAACAAAGGTCGGAGCGCTTACAAGATGACTGATGGATGCATACTCTCTCGCTCTCTCTCTCTCTCTCTCTCTCTCTCTCTCTCTCTCTCTCTCTCTCTCTCTGTCCTTGGCCGATCGCTCGCTCTCGCATGGACCATCGGATTCCGACTGACTGACTGCGAACTGACTCGCGATCCGTTCTTCGGCTCCTTTGTTTCGTTCTCATTCTTCAATTTGATCTCTTCCGATCAAATATCCCCCCCACACACACTCTCACCACCATGGTCTCGTTCGTCCAATCGCCCATTGCCACCGCCGCAATTGTTGCCGTCGCTGCGTTCAGTCCAGCGCAGTCGCTCGAAGTCGGCGAGTACTTCCGTCCAGCTCTTGACGAGGTCTCCGGTATCCCAGGTACGGATGCCGCCTATCGCCGCTCGTTGTGTCCAGCGCTGAACGCGCTCGCGAACCACGGTGTGCTGCCGCGTGACAATCAGAACATCACCAAGGCCGTGCTCCGTGAAGCCATCATGGACGTCTATAGCTTGGACAACGACGCCCCGCATCTTCACTCACTCAAAACCCACAATCAAGAAGCCAAACTGACACAAAACGCAGCCCATTCTTTAGAGTGAAGATTGATAAAAAAAAAAAAAGTTGCTACCTAGCTGAAGAGATCCGAGCTCTCGAGCAGCGGCTCGTAGTTCTCGACCGAGAGCATGGCGAGCAGCCTCGAGTCCAGCGTCAGGTAGATTGGGATTAGCTCGGCTGCGATAAACACCGCCACTAACAGCATCGACTGGATCTGAGAGCACACACGACACGAATAGAAGAGTCAGGTTTTGTTAGTCTGTTAAGTTTTAGCAGGGGGAAAGTGGGGCAATCCTACCGATGCGCTGCCTCGACCGACGTTGAACCATCCCTGCAACACGCATACACACACTCACCACAGTTAGTACCGATTCTAGTCATAATAGAATTCACTGGTAAGTCGCACGTACCTTGGTGAACGTCAACAACGTCATAACGCTATAGAGAATGCGTCCGACGCTCCACGCCATCGCCAGTCGGCCCACGCGCTTGAGTCGAAACCGCGCCGACTGAGACTTGTAGGGAAAGCCTGAGAGCGAGAGCGTGAGATAGAACCACGTGGAGAGGATGATCAATGGCAGGAAGAGATCGGTCGCTGCCACCACATAGAAGATCATCTCCGGAATCTAAGCCACACAGATAGTTAGCATTATGCTTTACACTGTGTATGAATGGTGCAAATGTGCATAGAGAATGGAAAATAGTACACACCAGACTGAGTCGGTCCTGCTTGTCGTCCTTGAAGATGCCGCGCTTGTCGAGCAGGAAGAGCGCGGCGTAGAGCAGCAGCTGCATGAGGTAGAGGATGCCGTTGAAGATCAGGTAGAAGATCATCCACCGCCGGCGGAACTCGGTCGCCGAGAACCAGTGGCGGCGAGACTGCGATACAGCATAACAGTAGAAACCACGACCACATGCCAACCAACTCAGTGAGCATCACACAGCCGTACAAGATAAGCACAATATGCACGCGAGTCTGCTCTCTCTCCTTACCGACTGGAACGCCTCGGCCCACACAAGCACGAGCAGCAAGTACGAGGACACGAACAGGAAGTCCGGTAGGTTGAACAGCACCGCGACCACTTTGTTGTAGAAATCCAGTTCCTTCTGCGCGTTGTCGTCGCTGTCGCCCGATCCGCTCGCGTCATCCGGGTCCGGATCCGCGCCGTTCAGCCATCCGTACTTGAAGCCACCGCTGTGGCCGACAAGCCCGCCATTATTGCCATTTGGCGGCAGCAGCTCTGCATTCTGCGAGTCAAAGAAGCAGAGCGTGGAGAACGTCGCGGTGCGGAAGAGGCAGCCGAGCGCGACGCTGAGCACGAGCAGCTGCACGGTGCTCCAACCCACGTGGTGGTGCTGGCGCAGCACGCGCCGCATCTCCCAGTACTTGGTGAGCGTCACGACCGTCGCCAACATGTAGCAGAGCGCCAGGAAGTAGCTGGCCATGGCCAGGTTCGCTAGGAAGAGCGGCATCGTAGGCGAGCAAGTAGGTCTCCGCACGCACACGCACACACAGAGAAGCTCGTTCGCAGCTTCTGTTGTTCGCGACGATGATGATCAGGTGTTGGAAACCAGATCGCTTCCAAATACTTGTCCAAAATACAGTTTGAAGTTGTGTCTAAAATGAGGATGTGTTTTAGACAATTGAGTGAGTGTTGACCAAATTGTGTCCAAATTTGAGTTTTGGATAAGGTACATTCGTGTTCAAATTTGAAACGTACTTGATCAAATTAAAGAAAAACGTACTCTAGCGTTTCGTAAACAAGTCATTAGTTTATCAAATTATATATTGATTATTTATTCTGTATTGAAATATCAAACTCTCCTCCTTGCGTAAACACTCTTGCCCATCTCCCTGATGATGACACGTACTTAGCAGAATGGTGGTTGAAGAGTGCATGTTTTCAATAGAAATGTCAACAAGCTCAATTATATTTTAAAAAGGCTCTTCATTAGCTTTCAGACTTCAGTTAATTAAGTAAATATAAAATTCGTTATTTTAAACAGTGTATCTGGAGGATGGCTTACGAGTCAAAATGAGCGCACCAGTTTCTCGTTTTGACATACTGTGCTGAAACC
The DNA here is from genome assembly GCA_038050625.1 of Pythium sp. MPC-2022a. Classification (NCBI taxonomy): domain Eukaryota; phylum Oomycota; class Peronosporomycetes; order Pythiales; family Pythiaceae; genus Pythium; species Pythium sp. MPC-2022a. Next base: position 5,868 of record JALBZB010000374.1, read on the forward strand.
AACAAAGGAGACAGAAGAGCTCATTTCGGAACTTCACGTGAGCTGGAGACGACGACGAAGACCATGGCGTTCGGAGCAAAGCTGCTACGGCCTATCGTGACCACCGCAGGTACGCTACCGATACAACAGCAACAGTAGCAGCAACAGTAGCAGCAGCTGTTGCTGCTACTGCCTGCCTTGCTACTTGTGCGGCGGCAGTCCGTGTGTCAATCGTGGGAAGGCGTTTGATGTATTCATTGCGTTCAGGCTTGCTGCTCATTGCAGGGTACACGACCAAAGGGAAGTTCTGGGAATGGGTCCCGGCGAGCTACCAGCGCCTGGAGCAGGTCGAGCGCAGGATCCTCGAGCGAAGCATCGAGGCCCCGTTCGAGATGACGAAAGTCGCGAAGCTCGGCACCGTGATCGTGCCCTGCTCGGACGAAGAGAAGGTGAAGCGCGGGGACGTGAAGAACCTCGTGATGGTGCACGGCTTCGCTGGCGGAAATGCGGTCTGGGCAACGGTGCGTGGGCGATGAACTTGAGGGCGTATGAATTACTGTAAGACAGGGTATGCGTGTGTGCTGACTGTATTCCTTTTTCCTGACGTTATTGCTAGAACCTGGCGCACCTGGCGAAGCACTTCAATGTGGTAAGTGGGCGACGCAGGTTGTCTTCAATGCGCTGTAGCACTGTATTCAAATGATTAACGTGTTTGTTTATTCTTTGCTTGCAGTACGCGGTCGAATGGATTGGAGTGGGGCGTTCGGATCGCCCAGACTTCCCCTACAAAGATGTGAGTTAGCTGCCAATTGCTTCTCGTAACCGCTTGAGCCTCTACTTGCAATGGTGCGCTAATTTATTTCCTTTCTTCGTATGAACAGTTCGACAGCGCGAATGACTTTGTGCTCGAATCGTTTGAGAACTGGCGGAAGGAGCTCGACCTGGAGGACTTCCACCTCTGTGCGCATTCCATGGGAGTACGTATTATACTCCATGCAAATGCCTGCGTTGTTTCTATTTTAACCGACCCTTGCTTTGTCTTGACCAGGCGATCTTCGCGTCGTCATACGCGATTCAACACCCTGAGAATGTCAAGGTAAGCGCCGTCCTACCACAACAATGATGCGATCAATAGTGTCATGTGGTGATAATGATGGACTTGTGGATATGCTATCAACACACAGCACCTCGTGCTCGTGTCCCCTGCGGGCGTGGGCTACCCGCCGCCGCCAGACCCGAATTCAGAGCTCGAGAAGGTGCGCAACAAGTCTTGGGCACGCCGCATGATCTTCTCGGCATGGGAGAACGGCGTGACCCCCATGTCCGTGGCGCGCTTCGCCGGCCCCTACGGTCCGCAGCTCGTGTCGAACATGCTCACGCGCCGCATCTCCTTCATGCCGCAAACGAGCGCGCTGCGGAGTGGGAGCGTCGACATGAACGATCTGAGCGAGTACATTTACCACAACTGGGCGCTCAAGGCGTCGGGCGAGAAGACCATGGCGACCCATCTCGCCCCGGGGGCGCACGCCGTGCGGCCGCTGACCGACATGCTGCAGCCGGAGACCGTGACGATGCCGCTGACGTTCATCTACGGCGGCGAGTCGGACTGGATGGACTTCCGTCACGGCCAGAAGGTCGTCGACCGCTTCAAGAAGAAGGACCGCGCGGCGGCGCTGCACCTGGTGCCGTACTCGGGCCACCAGGTGTTCCTGGACAACCCCGCCGACTTCAACCGCGTCGTGGTCGAGTGTCTCCAAGACTAGAATATGTAAGTAACTAGATAATGCTGGATAACATAGATTGACCTTCATGTTACGATCTTCTGAGTCGCGCTCGGTACAAAACGATGTCGCCCTGCTGGAAGTCTTGGTGGAGCTCGCTCGCATCTACCTGTTGCACGTCAAACTCTTGCTCGAATTTCGCAAAGAACGCCTGCTCCGAGCCGTGGCGCAGCTTGTAGGCGAGCAACAGCAACGTGTTGGCGTCCGCGAGCGCGCGGAACGACTGGAGCAGCGACTCGAAGGCACCAGCGTACGGACACGCGACGATGTCCGCGCCGAGGATGACGTCGTAGGCTTCACTGTCCTTGGCGACGATCGGATTGCTCGCATCACCCCACAGGTACTCCCACGCACTGCACTCGGGCGTGGCTTCCGATGGCAGCGCGTTGAGCTCAATGTTGCGCTGCGTGAGCTCCACGGACGCCGGATCGCCGTCGGTGATCAGCACGCTCTTTGCTCCGCAGTGTGCCGCGGCGATGCCCACGAGCCCCGGTCCGCAGCCCAGCTCGATCACACGCTTGCCCAGCACGTCGTCCTTGTGGCTCTCGAGGTAGAGCGCGAGCAGCACCGCGGCGTCGTACACCGATGCGCCAAAGCCGATCAAAGTGCCGCCTCTCCCGTCCGGCTTCCAGCCCTGGTCGATGCGAATGCGTCTCCCGGCGATCGGGAACCACCGCGTGGCGTCACGCAGCGCGTCGTGGAACGGATTGCGGAATGAGAACGGCACGAGCGCGTAGGAAGATGATGATGGCGATGGTGCATTGTCGCTGTTATTGCCGCTGCTCATGGGGCCCTCCATGGATGCCGCCATGGCCGCTGCAGTGCTGGGGGTGGTGTCGTCCATTGCTGCTGGTTGCCCTCTTCGAATGGGAATGATGCAAAGTGTCACCAAGAATGACAAGTGTGTACAAGAGAAAATACATACATATTAGAATCTCAAGCTTTGCTTTGGCTTTAACTTTCTAATTTTTCCACGCCCTTGGCGACTATGATTATGTCAGGCTGATGTCTGGATCTGGATGAGCATCGTGCATGTGTATCTGGACTGTATGTTGTTTGTGTGGTACTTCTTCTTCTTTCTTAAATAAACGCCAGGTTGAGTTGGTCGTCGAAGGGCTTGAGCAGTGGCGCCAGCAGGTTCTTCTCGTGTGGCGGCAGGTTCTCGCGGATCTTCACCAGCTCGTCGTACTTGGAGCCCATCTTCTCGACGATCTTGTTGAGCTTGTGCTGCGCGTCGGCGTCGCCGCCCTGCGCCACTTTCGCCTTGAACGACAAAAAGTGGCGCAGCAGCTCATTCACGTCGTGGAACTGGTTGTACACCTGCTTCTTAAACTCGGTCGGGATGTACTCGGCCGTCATCGCGCCGCTGCCGCCGAACGCAGACGAAGACGAGGACGAGTTACCACCACCGGACGAGCCGTCCGCGCCGGAATCAGAGCACGATACGATCTCGTTCAGGATGTCGAGCGACGTCTTTGCCGTTGGGAACGCCTTTGTAAGCGGCAGTGTCTCGCGGCAGATGCGCTGGAAGCGCTTGGCCGCCTCTGCGAGCGACCCTTGCGTCTGCTGACCGCCCCCACCAGCCAGCGTCTGCTGCTGAAAGTAGCGCGATTCGTCTTCAAGCGTCAGCGGGTTGTACGGTGGCGCCGGTTTGCCCTGCAGATCGTCCAGGAGCGTCGCCTCTCGCAGGTTGTCGTGGTAGTTTGGTCGCGTCTTCATCATGAGCGACGCCTCCGAGTTCGTCTGCAGCTTGCCCGCATGAGACGGGTCTAGCACGTACGCGCCGTGGCGATTGAACTTGGCGATCGTGATGCCTGAGCCGTCGTCTTTGCCTTCGGGCTTCTTCATCATTCCGCGTTGCAGGGTCGAAAAATCCTCTTCCGTCGACGTCAAGTCTACCAGAGGGTCGACTACCGCGCGCGGATCGACACTCACACCCTTTGCCATCTCCTTTTCTTTCTCCTCGTACTTTGTGAACATGTCTTCGTGGCCGGCCTTGCGGTCGCGGTGGAAGTACTTGGACTTGAAGAACGCACCCCAGAACTCCGTCTCCGTCATCTTGTCTGGCACCTGCGACTGGTACGCCAAGTGCACCGCAGGGTACTGGATAAAGATCTGGTGGATCACCTCGGCATTCAGATTATACTTGACCACGTTCCCGCCCGTGTCGTTATCGCCGCTCAAGTCAGTCAGGATCGCCGACGTCTTACCCGTTTTCTGGCGCTTGCTGGCTTCGTTCGCGATCAAATGGCGCCGACTCGCCCAGAAATCCTCTTCGGCGATCAAGCCCTCGTTGACCATCTCCATGTGCTGACGCTTGAGTGTCGGGTTCGCGGCGAGCAGTGCTGCGCGCTGCTTGATCTCTGTCGCATTACATAGTGGCGTGCGCGCCGCTGACGACGACGCGTGCTTCTGCTTGCCGCTCGCGAGGATCCACTTGGCGATGAGCTCCTTCGCGGCGTCGCGCACTTCGAACGCGTGCTCGAGCGACTTGGCGCTGATGAACTCGAGCACGAGCGTCGCGTTGTTGTTGGTCATGCGCAGCCGGATCATCGCCTTGGGGGACGAGAGCGACGACACCTGCTGGTCCTGCACGTTGGTCCACGAGACCACGATGGGCTTCACTCCTGCTGCCTCTGCGTCACCCCCAGCCATGGTGGGGTCCGCGGACGCATCGTCGGGCGTCCAACGCAGACTCTTCTCGGAGAACTCGGCCCTGCCGTCGCGCTTCTTCACGCGCACGAGCGCTGTCAGCACCACGTCCGCCATGCTTCGCTGCGTTACCTTCTCTATTATCGCTTGATCCACTCTTGCTGCAAGCTTGGATTGCTGCTCTGTGTGGGAAGGATGTCGTACTTTGTCGAATTGTAGTCTTCTAATGAGGATGCATACAGTACTTGCTTGATGAAACCAATTTCGCACCTACAATGAAAAGCTCTGTACAGCAGTCGAAAAGTCGAACTTGAGAGAGAGTAGACTGTAAGTGTTTTCGGAGCAGTTGAATCGGTCAAAAATAGTATCACACACAGGCTCTCAAAAGCCAAAGCGAGAGACGAAAGAAGCCAGATACAGAAAGCAACTCGCAAGGAACTCAAGATGGCGCTGCTGCGGATGATCGCTCTCTGTGGACTGCAGGTGCTCGCGGCGCTGCTGCTGGGCGACGCCTCAACGCTCGTGGGCGCCGCCGAGTACCGCCGCCACACCAACAACTGGGCTGTCGTGGTGCGTATGATTGCTATTGCTTGCTTGGTGGTTGCCTTGCTTGAAGTTCATTCGCATCGTGGGGATCATCCATTCTTACGATTATAAATGCTTTGTGTACCTTGCATTGTACTGTCTAATCAGGTGGACACGTCTCGCTTCTGGAACAACTACCGGCACATCGCGAATGCGCTCTCGCTCTACCACTCGGTGAAGCGACTCGGGATTCCTGACAGTCAGGTTGGATGGCGTCACGTTCTGGGAAGGCGATTGATGTATTGATGTATGTGATATATTCACCGATGGTGTATGTGTTGCTGTGTGTTGCGTGTTCTTTTGCAACAGATCATCTTGATGCTCGCGGACCAGATGCCGTGCAACTCGCGCAACTGCTTCCCGGGCGAGGTCTTCAACAGCCGCACGCAGAAAATCAACCTGTACGCATTGCTCGATTGATAGAGACGAATCCGTTCATATTTCTTTTGCTGTCGATTTCCATCGAAAAGCTAACCATTGAGCTGGGTGTATTATGAACTGTCAACTCTAGGTATGGGAACGATGTTGAAGTGGATTACCGCGGCGCGGAGGTCACGGTTGCGAACTTCATCACAGTACTCACCGGTTCGTCGCCCTCGTGTTGTTGGATTTTGCGTGATGGCAGTTGATCACAAATATGACGAAAGCTCATGTGTCTACTGTTTTATGTATTGCTGCTAATGTGCAGGTCGCCACCAGCCAGGGACGCCCGCGTCTAAGAAGCTGGATACGGACGAGAACAGCAACGTCTTTGTAAGTGCCCATCCATTTGATTTGCTACCGCTTCACGCCTATTTACACGTAGCTCATTCTGTGTTCCCCATATTTTTGTATGTACTCTCATTCTCGTAATTTCAGATCTTCATGACTGGTCACGGTGGCGACGGCTTCTTGAAGTTCCAGGTTTGTTTCAGTTTTCGTCGCATGTTTAAAATGTACCTGTTGTCCTAACTTTGTGTTGTTTCTTGCGTGTCATTACACTTGTGCAGGATTTTGAAGAGCTCTCCAGTCAAGACATTGCCGACGCGATTCAAGAGATGCACGTGAAGAAAAGGTAAGGTTTGCTTATGGAATCTCTACTCGCCCAAAGTGATGACTATTTCATTAACTCCCTAACTATGCTGATATCGTCTGTGATTGTTCTACAGATACAACGAAATTTTCTTCATGGTTGACACCTGCCAAGCGGGATCGCTTTCGAACGCCATCGTGTCGCCGAATGTGGTCACTATTGGCAGCTCCCAGACAGGCGAGAGCTCCTACGCGCACCACTCGGATCAAGATGTAAGATTGTGATTTATCGTTGCTTTGGTATTGTATGGTGTTGATTCTCACGTCAGGTATTTCATATTTTGCATTCTAGCTGGGTTTGGCTGTGATCGACCGCTTCACGTACGCGACGCTAGACTACCTGCAGCGCATGAAGGTCGGTGACTGGATCCGCGATGCGTCGCTTCGCGACCTCTTCAATTTTTACGACCCACGCATGCTCTACTCGACGCCAGACTACCGAGCGGACATTCTCGGTCGCTCCATCGAAGACGTTCCGATCACGGACTTCTTTGGGTCGATTCTCGACGTCCAGCTGCATTACGACGAAGAAGCATATCCCTTGGAAGAAGGCGATGGAGATGAGGCAGCAACAGGGCAGGAGCCGATCGCGCCAGGCGTTGTGCAGGACAAGAGCGAGAGTCTTGATATCCAAGGCAGCAGCAACAGCACCCTGCAGCAACCTGAGAAAGCGCAAAAGCAGCAGCAAAAGCAACGCGGACGTTTTGCATTCTCAGCGGATTTCCTGCTGGTTGGATCAGCATTTGTGCTCGGCATGTTGGTCGTCACGAATAGGAAGATTTAATAAAATAATGAAGTGACCACACGCAGAGAAATGAAAGAGAGGGAACTAAACTAGACTAGACTGCCCATCACACTACCTGCTTACCACGCAACTGAGAAATTATTACTTCTTTCCAACCAACATTTTGTATGCTTGCTTGCCTTGCCTTTTACCTCTCTCCTTGAGTTGTGTGTTGTGCGTGGGTTGTGTTGCAGCCATTTTCACATCTCGCGTGTAGTATCATTCTGCGAGATGGCTCAGTCCCCATTTCCAACACGCACACAGTTATACTTGTCATCGCCATTTCCATCAACAGCATCAACCAGCCAGCGATAGCATTCACCACTAATGTGACTACTTCAGTTGTCTTGATGCGGCTCCGAGTCGGACGTGGTGATGTTGGCGTGGCGGTACACGGAGTTCGGGTGGTTGCTGCTCTCCCCATTGCGGAGGTGCTGCTGGCTGTGGTGTCCATTGGTGCTGCTCCCGTTGGTGTACTGGTGGCCATGACCATGTCCATTGCTGCTATGGGCGTGTCCATTGAGACTGATGTGGCCGTTGAGCTTGGCCGAAGGCGATGACTTGCGCACGTAGCAGTCCTCCGTCAGTGGTGGATGGTTCCACGCCGGCACAAGCGCGCGCACCACGAGAACGACTACGCCCGCCATCCAGATCGGTGACGTGCAGATGCAGAACGCAATTACCATCGGACTCAGTAGCAGCGCGAACGGGATGCTCAGGATCGTTGTGAAGTACCACACGATCCATTTTCGGCTCTATTAGGTTCACATACAAACAAACAAGTAGGCAATGGCGAGTCAGTGAGTCAGTCACATTCAATCGCCAGATACGTCACAACAAACAATCGCAACGTACACGGATGAAAAGCCGAGAGTCCAACACGAACTGCGGGAGCACGAGCTCCAGTGCGCGGTTTACCACTTTGCTGCGCATATCACGTTCACAAGCGTACGCGTCAGTAAATTGACTAGTAGTAATAGCCTGTGTCAAGGTATTCGTTTGTACCGGATTTTCTGGACAGGGTGCACTAAGACGCAGAGCTTGGACTTGATCGACGACACAAGCTGCTTGGCCGCCGGCGCGTACTCACGGAGGTCGCTTTGCTGCTGTTGTTGCTGCTGCTCATACTCGTCGTGGCGCTTCAGATGCAATTTCACGAGCTGCGGTGTGTACGGTGTGTTCAGTGGCGTGCGGTCATTGCGGAGCACGCCCTGATGATTGTCACAAGATCCACAAGAAGGGTGAAACATGAGCAGCCACATTGGTGCGTTAAATAATGACATAAACATGCGCGCGCTCGTTATATCAGCAAGCAGCAGCATCCCGCTTCAGACTTCAACAACAGATGAACGTATTCGTACCAGTGCGGAAGGCTGCGGGCCGTAGCCGTGCTTCTGGTAGCCATCCCAGTCACCGTCCATCGCCGTCATGGGTGTCAAACTCTTCTCCGCGCCGTACGCGTTCACGTTGATGCTGCTCATCGAATCACTGTACATTGTTCCTATATAGAGAGAAAAGTCCAGCCAAATCCAGAATCGTCAATATCCATCATCAAAACGACATCACCACCCGCGTACTGGAACATGCACCACCAGCAAGTGAGTGGGCTCTATAATGAAGTGCATCATCATCTACGGAGTCCCTGTTCTCCATACCTAAGAGTCTGTCGTCGGCTCCTGCTGCGCGCGCCACTGGATCCACCGCTGTGCTCATGCGTCTGCTGCGTGTTATCCTGTCAATGAATGGCGTTGTTGCTGCTGCAACTCACCACCAAACGCTAACTTCCGAGTGCGTGTTCCACGTGCGCCAGCGAGAGGCAATCGGAGAGTGGGGTGGAGCGGTGGAGTGGCACGTCAGGCACGCAATCGCATACAAACAACAGGTGGAGTGGCTGAGTGCGAAGAGAAGCGGCGATGGAATAAAAACTGAAGAGAAGCTCTTCAATTGGCCGCGATGGATCCGCCGAGAAGAGACGCCAGACGAGAGATTCGAATTTAGGCGGTTCGATTCACAGCCTGGTTTCATTATGATACTGTCCAAGCCTCTATAAAAACAAATGAGCAGAACAGCTTGATTTCAGTATGCGTCGAAACACTCGTTGAAGCTTCTAAACCAGGACGCCAACCTCTTCAAACCACGCGTAAAGAGGTATTTTCGGCTTTTTTAAACCTTAGACGGTAGGAATGGCGAGCGAAGCGAAGGCGATTCGCCTCTATCGCGCCATCTATCGCGTTCGTATCCAGTCACATGTACCCCCTCCAGGCTTACCCGCGTGTCAGCCCCACATACTCATTCATGTGTGTGCTGTTGCTTTTGATCTCTCTCTTTTGCTCAGGCTACTGCGAAGATACCGACTCGCGACCGCCGCGACTACGTGCGCTGACGACTGCGCTTCGAGTACGACCAGAGCCGACAGGAGACGTGACCCGAGTATTTCGAGTAAGTACATCGCAGTGTATTTGGTAGTAGCTTCTGGGGAATGTCAAGCTCGTACACACTACAGTGACGTCGAATGGTATGCATGCTAATACTAACGGTGTCGTGTGTGTATCAATTTGTTTACTCTAGTTTCCTGTTGCGACTGGTAAAGACCCAGGTACGTTCATTGTATTGCACGAGTCTTTGTGACGTTACTAAATTTGTCGACGTGTGGCTCACAAAGACTCGCTGGATCCTATATGTGTGCTTGCTACAGCTCGAGACTGTGCAGGTGCAGGCAGAGCACCTCGCGAGCACGTTCTCCAGTCCAGACTACCACCGCACCTGAACCGGAGCCTACAGAGAAACAGCAGACCAGGACGAGGACAAAGAGTGAGAGAAGACCAACATAACGAGCGCTTTTGTAGGCTGAGCAGACAGAATAGAGAGATCCCAGTATCGCAGTCACCACTCGAATGCTTCTTCTTCTATGCCAACACACCGACGCTCTCTATTCTTCCCAGCCAGGCGCCTGTCTATAGTGAAACCTTGCATTTGCCCCCATGCAACCACGGCTAAGAGTCCCAACGCCAAGGAACGATGATAGTCAACTGAGAGTATATTTACAGCTGATCTGCACCAGCACTGAGCTCGTTTTCAAGTGATTGGCTGGTGCAATCGGTCAATTACCTCGACCACATGTGCGCTGCAGCGCACAGAATTTGGGGGATTTGGGTATATGTGGGTGTATTTGAGTGTATTTGGGTGAATTCTTGTAATCTTTGTAGTTGCATAATATGTCTTTTCGTCTTTCGTTCGTGTTTTTCGGCAAAAGCGGGTGTGAAAGGGAGACGAATTTTACACTTGAGTTTACTATTTGGGAGTGATGGTTCCTTTCACTTTAACCTAACCATTTCAGGTACGATTTGAATCCGATCGGGTGAAAAGCTTGAACAGGTTTCACTTGCTTTCACTAAGAGATGTTATTGCGTACTTTCACTTTAACCTACCCCGCACGGTATTTTTTGGGCTCGTTAGGGTAAACTTGGGTACTGAGCGCGGAAAAATTGTACCCATTCTCTCCCAAAAAACACAAGAAAAGCAACACACACTCACTCGCTGCTTCCCGAATAGAAAGGAAAGCCGAACGAACGAGCTGGACGACTAAGCCACGCAAGCAAGCCCACCACCATGTCGCTCGACATGCGCGACGACCAGTATGCGCTCTCGCTGCTCGGCAGCAACAGCGAGGACGACCAGTACCCGACGCCCCGCTCCGCGAACGGCTCGGTCACCGCCTACACGGGCAGCAAGCCCTACGCCAAGCACGGCAGCACCACCACGGGGGTACGTTTGTGTGTGTACGCTCAATACACGTAATGTATTGTTCTCTTAATAGCGCTGTCTTGTTGGATGAAAAACTAACGAGTGTGTCTGTCTGTACGTATGCGTCTGTATAGTCGGAGAATGACCAGATGCGAGGGGAGATCGTGCGCCTCGAGAATGTGCTGGCGACCCGCGTGGCGGCGCGCGCGAACCAGGACCCGTCCAACACGCCGCTCGAGCGCTCGAGCAAGATCGAGAAGTACGTGGAAGTGATGGAGCTGACCAAGTGTCTGCGCCGCCAGAAGGAGTTCCTGCTGAGCGAAAACCGCAAGCGCCAGCGGTTCGCGGAGAAAATCCAGCAAGCGATGCCGGTATGTGGCGTGCAGGCATACCTATCTATCAACCTCTGTGTGTATTGAAGGCGGTTGATTATGATGACTGACTGATTATGGCACCAATTGTGTGGTGATGCTGACGACTTTATTCTACGATAGCCATCGACCGATAGCATCCAGTTTATGAAGAACGTCAAGTACCCGCCGGACGATGAGCTCGAGAAGGCGTCGCGCGAGGCGTTCATGGAGATGATGGAGTACCAGGTGAACGGCGAACCGGTCGTGTACCTCGGCTGGAAGACGCGGCGCGAGTCCAAGTCCATGTACCTGCACGCGTTCTCGGAGAAGGCGTTCCCGGGCGAGGACATGACGCGCGTGTTCAACGAGACCTGGACGCTCTACCACGACGAAGTGAAGCAAGAGCTTCTGCACAAGCGACGAAGCAAATTCTGCGTGAGTTTTCTATGTGTGCGGTATCTCGCGGTGTATTGTGATGTCAACTTTGTATCTCACGCTGGTCTCTCTCCCTTGTTGTATAGATCCTGAAAAAGCTGAATGACAACATGTACCTCACGCGCAACATCCACCAGTTTATCGGCGAGAGCTTCCCACGCCACGCGATGACGCTCGTGTGCCGCGTGTCGATCGACAAGGACACGTTCGCGATCATCAGCAAGTCGGTCGTGCCACCAACGAACGACGCGCAACATCTGGTGTGGACCGACGAGTGCTACATGTGGAAGTTCACGCGTCGCCACGATCTCCACGGTGGCTTCGACCTGTCGATCCGCGGCAAGTACGGCAGCACGTCCGCGGTCGCGGGCAACCGCCTGCCGATGCTCGAGTCGTTCTTCCTGCTCGTGGACTGGGAGTCGCTCGTGATCCGACCCATGTTTGACTTCTCCGTGGTATAGGGCGGATTGAGTTGACACGAACCATACACGGGCGACCTGCAGTTTTGAGGAGATGGTATGAGCCAAGCGATGAACAGAGCAAAGATGGGATTGAGCGGCGCGGGGCGACAACAGGGAGATTGACAGACTGGTGGTGGCAGTTGGGAAGGTAAAGCAAAAACGAATTTCAAGCGAGGCGAAGTGGGAAAAAGAGATTTGCATGTGGAGCGGAGCTGCTCGATTGCAGAGCACAAAGCTCAGCATGTGGTCTTGGATTCTTTCGTCTTTTGCATTTGCGCTTCCCTCTTTCTATAAAATTATGTGAATATATTGCGTGCACACAAGAGTGAGGTGTTGCTGGGTGGTTTTCATTATTTGTGTCTGTATTAGTTTGCTCCATAAGCTTAGCAACAATCATCCCTCGCACGCACATGCCGCATTCGACATGCACCAGCGGACGTTACCTGATCCCTGCAATGGCTCTGGAAAGCTGCGCTGGACGCTGAGCCTGTCGTTTGGCAGCAGCTGGGCAGTGAGTACCGCCCTCTCGGAGCTTAGTTGTAGACCATGTACTTTGGTGTGGACGAGAACTTCTGGTAGCCCTTGATGACTTTATTCACCGACTCGAGGAAGTCCTTCTCGCTCACCGACTTTCGTCGCGCGCGGATCGCAAACATGCCTGCCTCCGTGCACACGCTGCGCAGCTCGGCGCCAGTGGTGTTCGGGCACAGGCGCGCGATCAGCTCGAAGCGGATGTTGCGGTCGCAGCTCATGCTCTTGGCGTGGATCTTGAGGATCTGCGTGCGGCCGTCCAGCTCCGGCAGGTTGAACTCGACCTTGCGGTCGAGACGCCCCGGACGCATGAGCGCCGGGTCGAGCGTGTCCGGTCGGTTCGTTGCCATGAGCACCTTGATGTTTCCACGTGGATCGAAACCATCGAGCTCCGTCACGATCTGCAGCATCGTACGCTGCACTTCGTTGTCTGTACCGCCTTCTTCCTGGAATTGTTGTAAATAAATAGGAGAGATTCATTAGCAAATTGGCTTGACAGCCTGTCACACAAATGGGAAAATGCACACAACGTACCGAGCTGCTACGTGCGCCACCGATCGCATCGATTTCATCAAAGAACACGATGCACGCCTTCTTCGTGCGGGCCATCGTGAAGAGCTCGCGCACCATACGCGCACCCTCACCGACGTATTTCTGCACCAGTTCACTGCCAATGACGCGGATGAAGCATGCGTCCGTGCGGTTCGCGACCGCTCGCGCAGAGAGCGTCTTGCCCGTGCCCGGAGGACCGTACAGGAGCACGCCCTTTGGCGGATCGATACCCAAGTTCACGAATCGCTCCGGGTGCAAAAGCGGCAGCTCCACGACTTCACGCAGCTTCTCGAGCGCGTCCTTGGCGCCGCCGACTTCATCGTACGTCACATCTGGCTTGTCTTCCACCGTCTATTATTCGTAACACGCCCACACGCGAGTCAATATAAAATAGAAAGATCCACGTATCATACACCAGCAAGATGCTAATACAAAACGCACCATGAGCGACACGGTCGGGTCGATCTTTGGCGGCAGCGGGATCTGGATCGCGTACTTGGTGCGGTCGACGCCGACGCGCATGCCCTCCTCAATATCCGTGGGTGCAACCTTCTCGCCGAGCCCGACGACAAACTTAGCGATCTGCTTGACGTTGATCATGTACTTGGCGTCCTCTTCGCCGGCGTTGATGATCTTGGAGCAGCGCGCGACCTGCAGCGGCTGCTCTTCTTGCATCATCTGCTTGTCGCTCACGAGGTCCCACTGGCTCGGGAGGCTCAAGCCCGTGTCGCTCTCCTTGATTCCGATGAGGTCGTTCACGACGCCCTGCGCCTTCTTGATGTCGTCCTCCACCTGCTTGATCACGCGCGTGTACGGCCCCATGCCGTAGGTCTTGAGCAGTGCGATGTCGCCCTCGTCCAGCACTGTCTGCGGGCCGGCCAGCAGGTCGTCCTCCTCTTCGTCATAGTTCTTCGTGTTGGTGGTCGCGCACTCGCCCTTGTTCGCCGCCATCTCGTTCGCTCTTCTCTTCTTCTCCTGTCGTCTTCCTGTTGCGTTTTCGTAAGAAAAGGTGGCTCGGAAGTGAGCTTTTTCGCGCTTTTGCTTCGAGAAGACAGAGGGGGGAATGGGCGCGAGCAGGAAGAAAGATCTCCGCTCCTGTGTAAACGGATCCCGGTTAGTGAACATTTCGACGGTTAAAAAAAATGCCGGATAATTGAGCGCGGAATTCTTGAGGCCCAAAACCTGGCATATCTAATTTAGCAGATGATTTTAGTGCCAATTTAGACAGAATATTATGTTCATAAGGATTTTTGCGCTCATTGTCTCTTTTATCTGATAAATCGTTACCAAACGAACGTAAGAAGACTGGGCGGAGCAACATGCGCTCGTGAAGCTGGGTGCGCGTGGACTGGCACAACGTGGTGGCCGTGCCCACGCAGCAGCAGATCCACCTCGATGACTCCGACGACTTCATTCTGCGCAACACCATCGCGTGCTCGGGCCATGCGAGCGCCATCACCAAGATGCGCTGGAGCCCCTTCCACGTCAAGCTCGCGTCGCTCTCGGCCATGCGCCGCAGCTTGTCGCTGACGACAGTGTAGATGACGATGCTACTGGTGCTAGTGCCCGCCATAACAACGACAGCAACAGAAAGAAGAAGAGCCTGAAGAAGGTGTAGTTCGCGCTGATGTGGCAGTTGCCGTTGCGCAATACCAACACGATATACAGCTTCTCGTTCTCTTGGTGTGCCGAGTGGCTCTTCTTCTCCGATAGAGACGGCATTGGCATCCTCGACATCCACAACTACGAAGCGAGCCCAGCGTCGTCAGACGCGGCTACTACAGCGGACGCGATCCCGCATGCGCAGCTGCTCTGTCGCAGCGGCACCGACCATTTCGAAGCAACAGGCAACGAGATCGTCAAGTTCTCGCCATCCGAGTACGTGTTTGCGTCTGTGAAAGCGGGACAAAGCCGACCGAAAATGTGGCGAATGATGGACGATACTGTACGAAAAGACGACGTGCTACAGACCTCGCTGAGCGCACATTTTCGAAAGAAAGTGGTGCGCATGGATGAGCTCGCACATCCGGACCTGATCGTGTACTACTCGTGGAAGTCCGCGAACACGCAGTGGTTCGACCCGCCGCGAGTGTTTTCACGTGCTCGGCGTCTCGCGTGATTCGCATCTGGACCGAGCGCGACACTGATAGCAGTAGCGATCTACCAGGCACTGCCACTGGCACCCCCACAACCCCGGCGTTCATGGCGGTGCTCGTGTATCAGCCGCACGAGCCGATCGACAATTTCCGGTGGGTGTTCTCGAAGTACCGGAACATCAGCGGAGATAAGTTTGGCAGCACGCACGAGCAGAGCCAATGCCAAATCGACTGAGCCTCGGGGTCAACCGACGCGGCATCCTGCATCTCTGGCGGTTGATTGGCATTCCAACGTCCACGCCGAGGATCGAAGATACCGGCGTCTGTATCCAGGTCAACGGCGAAGAGAGCGAACAGCACAAGCACTCAAATCCGGTATCAGTACCCATGAACTTGCCCCAGAGGACGCTACGGAGCCACTGAGCGAGATTTGCATCTTGGCGTAAATCTCGCAAGACTACTTCGAGATCCCGTCGGCGCTCGACACCGTGCTGCAACGCGCCGACAACATCATTCTCTCGTATAACGTCGCAGTCGCACGCGCGTCCCGCCCACCGCACGTCAAGAGAAAGAGCTGGTACGTACCGCAGCCACTCGGAGTCGATCTCGGCGCTCGCCGCGCACCCATCGCTGCTGTTCATCGCAAGTGTCGGCGCCGAGCCGTCAGCAGCAGCAACAGGTGAAAAAAATCAAGCGACACGCTACGACATCCTGATCTTCTGGATTTCGTTATCCTCGTTCTCCGCCGAGTCGCGTCTGATCTCGTTGGGGGTTCTGACTTGCGCGCCAGACTGCGGCGAAGTGCTCTCTGTCCAGTGGATCCCAACCCTCCATTTCGATGCGACGCCGCTGCTGCTCGTCTCATTCGCGTCCGGTACGATTGAAGTCTACGGTCGAGTTACTAATGCTGTGGGCGTCGTATCGTCACCGAAGAGAGCTCGTGAGCGAAGCCCCAGCAGCCGCCATGATTTTGGTTGATCACCCAATGTCTCTCCGTGGACGTTCTTCGACTACAACACGGGCGAGTCGAGAGCCGAGTACGAAGTGGTTTTCCACAAACACGACCAACTGGAGGTCAAATTCTCGTTCGAGAGCAAAGGCGGGGAGCTCGTCATGTCCGAGTTGACAAGTTCCAGAAAGAGAAGTGTGGTCGACCAGGTATCGCTCGAAGATGAGATTGTCGGGCTCAACTACACGAATATGATGGGTAAAAGCTCAGCGGAGGTGCACGAGCTACTGGATGCGATCCCGATAGACGAGGTGTTTGTCGTCCGCTTTCGAGCGAAACCCGCGACGACTCGAGCGACAATCCTGGCAAGTGTCGACATTCCAAACAGCAGGTTTGGCAACACGGTTCTGAAATCGTCAGATAGTGAGTCTGCGCCACCACACTCACTTGCGACTGCCACGTCCACGGACAACGACGGGTTGGACGCGGAGTCGGTGGAGGCGCACTCGCTGAAGCTCTGAAGCAGCCTTTTGTCGTCAGCGATGGAGAACCTAGAGCACTCGCATGTAGTCCATACTGGGAACGTGTCCATGTATGGCGGGTGATGGCAGCTACTTCATGTGAAAGCGGCGTCGAGTCTTGCGCTGCTGTGCGTGTGTCCTGTGTACGCAGACGGCGGAGAGTACGCATCAAACACTGTGCTGCTCTTTGGACTCACGTCCTTGCCTGGGAAGCTGAGTGCATCGAAAGGAGTTCGGTCGTCCTCCTCGAAATCGTACAAGCTGTCGCTACTAACTATCGAGAACCACACGATCTTGCGGAAGCACGATATTTCCTCGATTGCGAGCGAGCGAGGCTACCGCCAGGGCGCGTTTTCCAGCAAGAAGCAGTGGGAGACCCACTCGGAACTCAACTCGGTGCTCTTTATGGGCGATGCGAGCGGCTCGATCCAGCACTGGAGGTGTCGACTTTTGAGCGAGAAGCTGATGTTCGCCTGATGAGCACAGTGTCCACTGCGGCTGGTTTGCAAATAATCATCGTACCTCAAGACTATGTACCAACTGCAAATGGTGGCGTTTCATCGTTTGACAAGTTCTTCCGACGCGAGTACGTCGACCCGAGTGATGTCAATGTATCATCACCTGCTACTCATCCCAGTCTCAACTATGGCGGCGTCCATCACATTAAAAGGACGATCCGAATCGCATCGCTGTCTTGGACATCATCAAGCCGGATACGCTGCACATCTACGAAGCCGAGTCCGGACTTGGCATCTTGCGTCTCATATCAGCGACATCAAGAGGAGGAGCTCGTGGCGTGTAAAACACAACACAGTGTGACGCATACTGATCGTCTGGGTGAGCTGGACTGAACAATTCGCTTCGACTTGCTTCTATAATGTTGCGTCTGCGGGTTCCGCAGAACAAGCAAGCTGGGCGAACAGATGCAAGTGCTTCCTGTCGATCCACTCCATGTCTGCTCTGTGGGTTCTGCCGTCTTGCGAATCAAACATCCACTACGGATCTCCGTCGGGCGACGTCGAATCCCAGCTCGAGCTAATCAAAGAAGCTCTTGAAGAGCGCCCGGGTATTGCATCGTTCTTGCTGGGATCGATCATTCGTCAAGAGTTGACGAGCACAGCTCATATCCCCTTGACTCTGTGTCAACCATGCAGAAATGTCGCCGCCTCTGTTGTATCTGCATCCATAGACTTCTAGTCAATTGGCTGCTGCGTTAGAAGTATCTTTATTACTTTCATATCCCTTACTTTCACTTCCCTCACAAGCTCAGAATTTACTATGACGCCAGATTCCGCAGCGCGTAGTGGATCTCGACGGCGGATGGGCGATCGGCGGCGTGGAAGCTCAGACACTGGAGCGCCAGTCTCCGCACGCTCTCGGGGCAGTCTCTCGACAGCGACGGCATCAGTTCGCCCGCGCTCACCCGCACGGCGATGCGCGTGTTGGTCGGACGTTCAGCGTTTGCAACACCGCTGCCTTCACTGATATGCTGGGCGTACGGGTGCTGGCACGTGTCCAGCTCGACCAGGAGCACCCCAAATGAGTAGATGTCCGCTTTCTCAGAGTACCGCTCGCCCTGGAGCACCTCGGGGGCGATCCACGCAACCGTCCCCACATCGGCGGTCATCGTCTCCTCCAGAGTCACCTCGCGGCTGATACCAAAGTCGCTCAGCTTGGCGCCCCCATGTTCGTTCACGAGCACGTTCTTCGCCTTGAGGTCGCGGTGGATGATCGGACTCGAGAACGAGTGCAGGTACACGAGTGCCTCAGCAATGTCGAGCGCGAGCAGGTTCTTGCTCTTCAGGTACTGTGAAGGTTCCGACCACTCGACAGGGTTGGCGTCGCAATGATTACGCAGGATACTTGAGAGATCGCCGGCGCACATGTACTCGATGATCACGGCGACGTCGAGCAGTGTGCTCCAGGCGACGCCGACAAACTCGACGATCTTTGGGTGCTCCAGACTCGCGCACAGGCGGATCTCGTCCATGAAGCTCTTGACGATCTTCAGATTTTTGGACTTCTCAGGGAGCACCTGCTTGACCGCTACCTCGCGTCCGCGGTACGTCGCCAGGTGGATGACACCAAAGCCGCCCGTGGCGATGCGATCGATCACGAGGATCTCGGATTGCGCAATCCGCGACGCGATCAGCCGCTCGTCGTTGCGCACGTCGTTGCTCAGGTACTCTCTCGCAAAGCCCTCACTCGAATCCTCCTCGTTCGATTGGAAGAGGTGGCTCGACGTGGATTGTAGCGAGAAGCGCTTCTTGCCGTGTCTTATAGACGAATGTTTGCCTCCACTGCTGCTGTAGAAGGTACGATAGACGGCGAACCCAATCGCCAGTAGCACGACGCCTCCGACACAGACCACGACAATGATCAGTGTGTTATCGTCTGCAGTAGCCAAGCAAATCAACAGCCATAATAGAGTCAGCATCCACACATCAGTTAAGGAATAAAGTACTTTGTTTTCTGGTCTCGTACCTGATCCAGTTCCCCCTGCGGAGCTATTCGCTGGCGAATTGCTGTTGCTACGCGTGTCAAAGAGATTTGGGTACTTTTGGTTGAAATGGTCATCTGCACATACACAAGCCCCATAGAGATTGTCAAGTACTTGAATTTCAACTTGGTTTGCTTCTCAGCAATGTACGTGGATTAGATGGCAACAACGGGGGGTTACCTGAGATGACGCAGATCTCGATCCCGCCTTGGAGCGAGAGCTTCGACGCAAAGGTGTCTGCGCATGTCGTTTGCTGGACAACCGCACTGAACGTCTCGAGTTTCTCAAACACGACGCGGTCGGACTCACGGATCTCAAAGTCCGCGATGCGATTCTCGCTCAGGTCACTATCAAGAATAATACAAGGCATCGGTACTGGTGGTAGTTGCAGATGATGATGGTAGACGAATAATACAAGAACTCTCGTACAGGGTTGTGAGCGCGATGGGGAACTTGACACCTCGGATGGTCGTGATACCACAATTCGTACAGGAGCTGTTCACATTCGTACATCCAAACAGGACACGAGTTTTAGCATCAACAGTCAATTAGATGTACCAGAGTCTCCCTCTCAATAGGACCAACTGCAGTACACTTACAGCGTCTCAAGGGAGTCGGGGAGCACGAAGTTCTCGAGCTTTGGGATCTTGTTCTCGTCGACGAATCTGAGCCACACGATCACAATCACATCATGGTAGCACAAAACAATCAGCACACTCAAACTGGGGCCTCGAACACATTTTCCATTTGCGTCGGCTCAATTCTGGTTGATACGTACAGCTCAACGATATTGGTTGGAAGAGTAAAGCTGATGTTTGTCAGCTCATTGTTCCCCAGGTACCTAAGCAGCAGCACCAGCAGCAAAGAGACATGGTCAGACGTCTACCAATATGTACGTGAGAGCAGATTGCTGCGGTACTAAACCAGCGTACAGGTGCTCGACGGTGCCCGGGACATCGATGTGATCCATTGACGCATGTCCGCCGTTCGATAGATAGCTGTAACAAGGGAGGACAACGTAAACCAAGCACACGTTAGGAGTCCAAACGATCTGGTAGGCAGGCTTCAGAGAGCAAAAGTGATAGAAGAAAACGCTTACAGGTAGCGCACCGAAGCGGGGATTTCCCCCGCGAGGACGGCCGTCAGCTCGTTGCCGTCAAAGTCCCTGGGTTTCACAATACAAAAAAGTGTCAAACCTCATATCCCACCGACAGCATTGCGGACCACCAGGGTTTTGTACTCACAGCTCATTCACATTCGGTCCAATCGTGATGTTCTCCAGGCTCGTGAGATCGCACCACGCAAGAATCCTAGTGGCAGCACATAGAAGAACATAAGGCCGTGAGACTACGAGGAGACCTCTCAATGCACCTTAAGAAGCCACACATACACATGGAAGGTGGCCGTGTCAGCTGAGAAGTCCGCGCGCTCGATCGGATTCGAGTCTAGGTATCTATGATAGGACAGAAATACACATAATTAGCTTAGCATAAGTACACAAGCCAACAACTCCTTCCATACACCCATAAGAGCAAGCCATTCATTGTCATCCACGCACATTCGCCCGCAGGACGGATAGCTCACGACGTCCGCGATCTCGGACGCATTGACAAGAAGCTCCACGGTGCCACTGTCACCCAGGGTGGTCGGCACGCTCTTGAACGTGCAGTCCGGGTGCAGGATCACGGCCTCGCTCACGTTCTGCGTGGACTGGAAGAGTGTTACGCGCTCTGGTGCCTCCAGGCTGAGCTGCTCGCAGCGCAACGCCGCCACACGCGCAATCGCGGCGCTTAGTACCAGTAGCAGCACTACCAGCTGAAGCAGTAGCAGAGAACGCATACCTGGCTGACTGTCTCTCCGCTGATCGCAATTATTCGAAAATGATGATGTACCGTATTTAGCATAGTACCGTATTGTACAGTGCAGGCCATTGTAGCCGCACCTCAAAAAAATGAGTTGTTACACAAACAGCTGTTTACGCCCAACTAAAGGCGCGTAAACGTTATCTAACATAGAGAACAACATCCAAGTGCTCATAGACCACTCATTTTGTAATTTTCGAGACCACCGCCATGAGCGAAGGCCCGCCCCTCACCGACATCAAGAAGGGGCAAATCCTTGCCTTCGACAAGTCCAACATGAGCCACCGCGAGATTTTCAGGTGCGTCAATCGCTCCCCAAAGATCATGAGCAACTTCCTACGTGACCCGGCTGCGTATGGGACCAAGTACAAGCCCGGAAGAGCTATGGCTCTCGACGATCGCGGTCGCCTCTTCAGTGAGGCTAGGAAGGCTGGTAGCAGCACCAGGAAGCTCCAAGCGTCCGCGCAGCGCAGAGAGAGCCGCAGCGGAATGATTTGTTCAAGTACGTGAAGCGTGATCACACCCCAGCGCTGACGCCCGCCCACCGAAACAAGCGTCTTGACTGGGCGAAGATGATGCTCAAGAGGGAGACTTAGTGGGGCGAAATTATCTTCTCCGACGAAAAGAAATTCAACTTGGGCAGCCCGACGGTCTTCAGAGCTACTGGCATCATCTTCGCGACGAAAAACAATCGTTCTTCAGTCACCATAGTGGAGGTGGCTCAGCGATGACGTGGGGCTGCTTTTCGTCACGTGGTCTGGAAGACTTGGCATTCATCTCGGGGCTGCAAAACTCAGCGACGTACTGCAACACGTTGGGCGACCATCTGTTCCCGTTTGCGCATCAGCATCACACCGAAACATCCAGTTCCAGCAAGACAGAGCATCCTGTCACCGAGCGAGGGACACAACCGCCTTCCTCCAAGAGCAGGGCATCATTGTCGTGGAGCATCCAACACTGCCTCCGGACTTAAACCCCATCGAGAACCTTTGGGGGCTGCTTGCTCGGGCTGTGTACCGCGACAGACGCCAGTTCATGAGCGAAGATGACTTGAAATCGGTCATTTTGAGTTAGTGGGTCAAAATTGAGGTCTCCTACCTCCGGAAATTGGTCGAATCGATGTCTGACCGCTGCTTTCAGGTTATCGAACGTAAGGGAGCGAAGACAAGCTGCTAGGAGATGCTCAGAGCTGACAGATCGTAATGAATCGGCGGTTTATGGGGTGCGGCTAACCAAATGACGCATTTTGTGTGGTGTGGGTTTTGGGTTTTTAATCCATTTTGTAGTCGAAAAGTTTGCTATAAAAAAAGAAAAAAACTGAGGGAATCATAAAATTAACGCGGTTGTGATGGTCTTTTTGGAATTTCGAAAAGTGACCTACAAACAAAATGATCCACAAAAATCGAAGTGCGGCTAACCAATTGACACGCACTGTATAGGTGAAGCGATAACAACCATCCTTTGCGTTTTCTCATCCTCGTTCCACCGCAAACAAAAGCAAGTAGCGTGCCAACGCAACCAGAAGCACCGATGTGGCACTACATCCCGTTCACGGAGGAGAAGAGGGTGATCGTGGGCCACCTGATACGACAAGGAGCCAAAGCTGCCGAAGCAGCAAGACAAGCTGGCACCAACGTCAAAACAGTACGGTAATACATAAGCGCTTGTAACAAACTAGGGCCACGAAGACAACCAGGTTGACCCCGGCTTTTAAGCGCTAATGATGTCTCATATCTCCATCATTTGAAAGCTACTGGTATCACACCCAGGGGTCTTTTGGCCGCTTTAAACGCTCGCATCTCAGCTAGAGCTCTGCCCCCTCACCCTGGCTCTCATTCTATCCGCACCAACCTTTCCTGTAGCCTCTTCTCGCCTCGATGTTCTCGCAATTGCCTCCTCGAGGCTCAGAGCTCTTGTCCCTCTAGCCCCTGTTGTCCTTGGTCCACCTTTTCAGCTCCAGCACCCCCAGTTTTGACCCCTGTCCCACCGCTCGCCATGCTTGATTCAGTCTCGCCGGCCGTTACAACCTCAGTCTCGCGAACCACGGTGTATCGGTCAATGGCACCTCCACAAGAACCAGAAGCGATCACCGACCAGTTCACCGAGACTCTTCATTTCCAGGATGGGGGAGGTCATTTCGGAAGCTGCTGTACTATCTTAGCACGGTAGAAAAGACTATGGACATTTGCGTGTACCTAATTACAGGCTCAGTTGTGAGTGCTGCTATTTGCCTATCCGTTGTACATGAAGCGTGTATTGACTTTTTGCTGTTGTTTGTGTTATGCGCTTGCCCTAGCTCGCAAAAGCGATTATTGCAGCGACCTGACGAGGTGTAACAGTCCGCATCATTTTGGATCCTTCCCGTGGGTTCGGTGCCGCTATAGCAGCCTCCAAGCTCGACATACTGAAAGCTGTGACAGGTAGCGTCATTGTTTTACTCGTGTGTGATCAACTGCTTATTTGACTAAATGTATTGCTCTTAACACCGTTAGAGAGGCATCTTTGTGCGAGTGAAGACGACTGCGAGCCTCATGCACACCAAGGTACGGTTATGACGTCATCCTCACTCTAACTTTCTTTTATTGACTTTGCCGACTAAAATTTGTGTTTGTACTTGATGTGTCAGTATTGCATCTTGGACAACAAATACCATCTGCATGATTATTTCAACTAGAGTTTGAGAGTGCACCAGGGGAACGATGAAACACTGGAGATCACGTCTGGGAGCAAGAGAAACCGCCGAACGGGTACGGTGCTGCTTTGCGCTGCTTTTTGTGGTTGTTACCGTAAAGTTTGTTCTAACTGTGCATTGTATAGATATATGGCCAGCAAACCTCATCGACAGATTTGGTTCCAGGTGGAACGCTTACGTTCAATGACAACTCGACCAATGCGAGCCATGGAGGTGCTGAGAGAGAGATAGAGATTGTTTTTGTTTTTGGAAACTTGGTTTACTATAATAAAAAAAAAAACATTTTGCTAGCACTAAAACACATTTTTGTAAACATGCATTTTGGTCATCTCCATATTTTCCGCCAATCAAAATATTTTGAGTTTATTATCAGCCAATAAAATATGATCTGCTGTGCGTTAAAAAAAGGATGAAAACGTTGTATTTTCGTTTGTAACCATTATGAATTCTTTCGTTTTTTGCGGACTTTTTCGTTTTTGGTGCAAAACGAAAATCCTTTTCATTATTATACAGTCAATCCTCCCAAATTGACACATACAAAAAGCACCACTCGCAAATAATTTTTGGGGGTTTGAGGCTTCATAGAGGTATATAATATTAGAGGTTATTGACATACAGTGAGTGTCATCACAGTTGCACTCTTACAATGCTGCAATCTGAAGTCGAAATGACGTCGTCAGCCTCTGAGAGCAGTCGCATTGGATTCAGAAGGGGGGGTTACCCTGACAACCCTCCCAACGCGCACACAGAATCCGCACAAGTCCTGCTTGCA
>JALBZB010000375.1:0-30168 GCA_038050625.1 Pythium sp. MPC-2022a
CTTGTCCGCACACCTTGTTCATTTCACCCAGAAGTGCCGAGCACAACGACGATTTACCTGCTCCAACTCTGCCGTAGACTGCGACAAAGTCGCCTTTCTTGAGGGTGAAGTCGATGTCCTTCAGAGTGATCGATGCATTCGGCTCTTCAGAATTTGTGGTAGGGGTCGACCATGTGAACTTCCCACCAATCACTTGCACTGCAGGAGCATCACCAGAATGATCAAAGTCTCGGATAACGTTGTCGAAGTCGAATTCTGGCGCCTCGAGGAAAATGTCAAAGCGCGCGGCAGATACACGAGACTGGATGAACGTTTGGATCGTAGCAGGTAGCTCACGCAATGGATCTCTCAGCGCGTTAAAAAGCGCCATTGCAGTGAATACCTTCGCAGCTGTCAGTTTCTCTTTCAGCACCAGCGTATACACCGCAAAAGATACAGTCGACACCAGCAGGGGCGAGCTCCACAGCACAAATGTGCTCGCAGCGCCAGCGTACGAATACGAAGCCAGCGTATGGAGCTCTCGAGCGCGCTCTCCAATAAGCTTGTCCTTGAAACGACCTTCCCACGCGTTGAACTTGACAATCTGGATCACGCTGAGCATTTCTTTCACGGTCTTCATGCGCTGATCCTTGATTGTCATCCATTTCTTGTACGACTGCGCCATCTTCTTGGAGATGAAGTAGTTCCCGATAAGCGAAAGGATGATTACAGCGACACCGGCGAAAGCTGCCACATCCAGCACGTAGTACAGTAAGAACGTCTCGATTCCAATCTGAAGCGGCAGGATCCAGAGGCTGTGAATCTTCGTCAGTGCCAAAAGCACGTCGGTTGCGTCCGAAGTGATGAGATTATTGATATCGATCGGCTTCTGACTTCCTGTTCCGCTCGTGAGTTGAAGAGCCAGCTTCCGCATCGCTTTCTGGAAAACCATGCTTCGAAGCGCAGCAGCGAGACGTAGCATGATGTGGTTGACCGAACTATTCACTTGCGTTGTCACGAAAGCATTCAGGATGCGCACACAGAAAAACACGAAGAGCCATCCTGCGAGAGTCTTCAGATCAAGCTGCGCCGAATCGGTACTGAATCCAAGAACCACTTGGTGAAGTACCACTGGAGCGAACACAGAGTAGCCAGCCATAAAGAGTTGACCGACACCACAGAGCGCGAGCAGTCCGTCGTAGGAGAACAAAAGTGCATTCCAAATCGAACGACCCCAATTTTGGTACTGCGATGCCAAATTGTCCGCACAAACCTGGGTGGTATTGGACTCTTCCAGTTGCAGTAAATCGTCGATTTCGAGATCTCGAGCTTGAATGACTTCATAAATCGGAGCAGCTCGCGTGAAAAAGAGCGTCTCGAGAAGGGTCCACTTAGCCGACAATGCTTCATCGCCAAGAATACCGCCGCCATCGCTGACTGGGACGGAACCGTAGCTTGGTTTGCTTGAACTCTGCAACATCGAGGTCGTCATTGAAGAAATCCCGCCGATCTTTCCAATCGATGCGGGGTCACCACTGTTGCACAACCCACGCAAATTGAGAAATGACATGGCAAGACGGCTGGCAACCCACACAGCATGATGTGACCTTCACTCTCGGTGCCATTAGGTTCATCACTCCTCTGAGACAAAGGGTAAATGACGGTCAGAGAACTGATAACACAGAAAGATGCGATTGCACTCAAAATGATACACACAACAAGCCAAGTCACTTACCACCAGCCGAGGCAAACGGGCGACCACATCAGCTGTTGAGAACACTGGAGTTATCGTGTTGGTCTTGCTCAAATCTAAAATCACAAATGCCAGTAAATACACAACCACAGGCACCACACATCTGGGACCGACCTTTTTCTCGAACACGTCTCCCGACAGCAAACTTTGTTCACCATACCTTTTCGTTATTTTTGCGTTGAAAAACACGCCCATGCATGAAAATTACAAACGTGCTTCCCCATCCACTAGCAAGCGATGCAGCCGCAGAACAGCTTCTGCTTCTTGCCACTAGCGCCTCCATCGATAAGCTGTCTCTGCTGGTCGCCGCCAGCTGATACTGATGCATTAGTCTCTCCGCACAAACTTGCGTGCAGCGATTTTAGCGTCGTCGTCTCGTTGTACAGCAGCTCTTCGGGCACATGCACTTTGTATTTCTGCGAGATGATGCCTTGGAACTGAGTCAGAGCCATCGAATCCATCCCGAGTTCCTGCAGCGGCTTGTTTGGATGAACCTGACGTTGCTCGACATTGAGAAGTTGCGCCAGCTCAGCTAGCAAGAAGTCGTAAACTCGCTCAGGTGCTTCATCCGCGATCACTGTTGGCAAACCGTCCTTGTTTCCCGCATTTGCTGCCTTCACCTGGGCATTTCCGTCAGCGCCTTGCTCAACATTTCGGTCCATTTCCATCTCTGCAACTTCGTCTGCATCAGGCGCGTCGCCGATCATATCCTCATTTCGATAGAGAATGTCGAGTTGCTTATCCTCTAGCGCTTTCTTGCAACGCGCACGAGAAATTTTACCGCTGGTAGTCTTGGGAATAGAACGCGGCTTGATTAAAACGATCAAGGTCACCTTCACGCCGTGTTCTCTTGCGATGGCGCTCCGGATCTTGCCACACAAACTCGCCTTATTCTTGATTTCTGGGTCGCGAAGTTCTGCAATCAGAGCGAGCTTTTCTTCGTCACCATCGCCATTTTCATCAGAGAATGAGAACGCTGCACTGCAACCAGGACGCAGCTCTTCGTGGCTCTCAGCTGTCGCCTCGATGTCTTGAGGATAGTGGTTTCGTCCTCTAATAATGATCAAGTCCTTCATTCGTCCGCAGATGAAGAGCTCTTGCTGATAAATGACGCCGAAATCACCGGTTTTCACGTATGTACTATCGCTCAGTTCTCCTCCACTGAGGATTCTGGCTTGGAACACCTCGTTCGACAAATCTTGCATTTCTTGACCAAAGTACCCCAACGCCTTCGAGGCACTTGAAATCCAGATCTCTCCAGTCTGACCCTCTGGGCATTCTTCACTTGTGTCAGGGTTCACAATCCGAAGATCAATTCCATGGTCCTTTCGGGACGGAACGCCGCAGCCAATCATCTCTTTGAGAGGGATACTCTTGTCACTGGTCACTCGAAACTCGTTCTCCTTCTCCAACGCAGTCTTGTCAGCCCACAAGCGTTGCTGGCCACTTCCACACACGTACACAGTGTGCTCAGCGAGCCCGTACGTCGGCTTGATCACACCATCGGGGAGTCCGTACCGCTTGAAAGCCTTGTAGAACCCATCGATTGCTTCGCCTTGGATCGGCTCCGCACCATTGATCATATGACGAACACTGGAGAGATCGATCGCGGTCTCATTTTCCAGTCGATCTGCCTTGCGAGCGCACAATGAGTAAGCAAAGTTTGGCGCTTGCAGGTGCGTGGCACGGTACTTGGAAACCAAACGAAGCCAGAGTGCAGGGTCGCGGATGAAGCTGAATGGCGACATGTACACGCCGGTGGCTCCGTTGAAAATCGTGCCAAGGTAGGCGCCAATGAGACCCATGTCGTGGTACTGTGGCAGCCATGAGACAACCACCGTTTCCTTGCTGGCTTGCAATGCCGAGCTGATCGTGCGCAGGTTGTGGTTCAAATTGCCGTGCGTGAGAATCACCCCCTTCGGCACAGACGTCGACCCCGAAGTGTATTGCAGGAACGCGATGTCACTTGAACTGGGTGAGTCCTTAGACGAAAGCCACAGTTTGCCTTCAATACCCTTGACGTCCGCGAGGTCATCGGTGACACTCCATTCGAGATGGTCCGGCCACGGCAGCTGATCCGCGAACGTGAGTTTCTGCTTGATCGCTGAGATCTTCTTCACGTGGTAGTAAGTGGAGGACGTGAGCGCGAGCTTCGCCTGCGAGTTTTTTGCCACGGCGACAAACATACTGATGTCCTTTTTCATCTTGCGCGGGTCTGGCAAATGAAGGCATGCGTGTTAAAATCCCAATACTCAGGAACAATACCCGACAAATGACTGCTACAGTGCGCACCTGGTGGATACACTGGGACGGCTACGACGCCCGCACGAAGACACGCGAGAAATGCCACAATGAACTCCAACCCAGGAGGGTACACAAGCAGCACGCGGTCTCCAGGTTTGACCCCCAACCTATTCACGAATACAGAGACAACCAGCACGTTATTTATCATTAATTTCAAAACGTCGCCGCTTCATATATAGCATTGCATACATACCCTTTCGAATGCTGCTGCGGAGTGCACAACAAAAGTGCCGCCAAGTTCTGCGTTTTTCGATACAAATCCTGTGTTCAAGCGCACGAAACAAAAAAATGAGAACACACCACCAATAACAGCATGAGGAAATGTCTGAGCGCGTCGGTAGCACATACCCCGGTGGTCAGCGACGCCGTCACGGCTCCTCGGTCATCCACGAACGACAGCATTGTCTACATAAAACAATAGCACAGAGTGTCAACAATACGCCGTCAATAAACGGTCGACTTTTGTGTAGAGAAATTCACGCAAGCGCGGAATAATGCATCAACGAGAGAGAGAGCACGAAAGCGCATACCGCAGACACACACACACGCGCACACACATTTTGTTATCTACCACTGCTCATACACGTACCCGCGAGGGACTCTCCTTGGCCCATTTCTCGACGCGCTCGAGCAGCTCGGACTCCATTCTTGCGCTTGGTGTCGCTCGTTGGCTTGGTCTCCTTTCTGGTCTGTTTGTTAATCTGGACTGGGCTTTGGGGTCCAACTTCCAAGAAGAAATTGGGAAGGGCGGTTTTTCCACAAAGGAGTAGATGCGACATTTTACCAAAATCAGGTAGATTTGTTGAATTTGATTAGGATAGTGCTTCTATGTTTTGACGCGTTTTGAGACGATTTTGATAGTTGAGGACGGGTATTGGCGACAAAGGGCGGACTGGATTTTGTTTTGTTCTGGGTTAATTTTCTGCGACGTGTGAACATGCTGCTTCATGCAGCATAATACCTACTTGGTTGAGCTGGGATTGCTGTGAAGGAGGTACTGTGAATACAGACAGGCTTGAAACTTTGCAGCTCGTGAAAGCTCGAAGACACACAGCAGGAAGCTGCGCTCCCGACGAGTATTCTCACGACCCTGCAGGGTTTGAACCGCGCGCTTTACTTCTTTTTTTTATTACATTGCACATTTGTTTATTTATTCGCTCTCGATTGAGCATTTTACGTGTGCCTCTTTGCGCCCAATCGAATTGCTTTGTAGCCATTATTTCTACCAATCAGATCATCTTGATTTTTGTGCAACCTTTCATGATTCCCCATTTTCCACACAAGGGTTGAGCAAGCATGGCGGGCGAGACGAGCACGACGAGCACGACGAGCACGACACCATTGAGCAAGGGTCCGTTCGCGTCGGAGCAACTGCTGAGGGTGGCTGCGCAGCTTCAGGACGCGATCAAGAGCGCGCGCAAGCGTCGCAGCTCCCACACTGCGTACTCTGCGTTGATGGTGTCATCTCCGCGCACCACGCACACACGCAGTCGCAGCGAACACAGCACGACCTTCGAAGAACATGACGCATTTGACGATAGCAACAGCAGTGATCAGAGCGGCAAGGAGAACGTGCGTTATAATGGATCACGTGTGAGTAGCGGTGATGGAGGTGTTGTTGCCGATAAAGCATTTGCTGCAAGGTGCGATGCCGGCTTGAAGCAGCAGTTGTCTCGCGACCGCTTCTCGCGTCAAATGACGCAGAGCATGAGTAGCGAAATACTGCTTGATCTGGCGTCTCTCAGCGACTGTAGTGATGAAGACAGCGATGATGGTAGCGGCGAGCGTGTTCGTCAGAGTAACCGCTGCAGTATGAGTGAGTGGGAGCGCAGAGGCATCCTCCGCATGTCGGAGCTATCGCTCAGTGGAATGAGTCAGTCAGGTTTGTAGCTGTGCTCTTCGAATAGGTGTATAATCATTGAGTCTATCATTAAAAAGAATGGTTGTTATCGCTGCGTTTGTATGTAGATCTCGAGCCACTTCGATCGAGGCACATGACGCGAAGCGAGATGGACAAGTCGATTGGGGAAATGACAAGACGCGCGCTCGACTGGATGCAGCAGGACATTGAGAAGCAGGCGAAGGAGAACAAAGCCATACAGAAGCTGTTGCACGACGTCGTTTTGATTATCAATGACGTTGTTGCCGATCTAGCCTTATCAAGTGATCAACAAGATGGTGTCAGAAGTGCTATGTCTGTTAGCCGCTACATCTCTGAGGTGAAGCACTGGAAAGAGCTCTCCATCGACAAAGTGGACAAGCTCGTCAGCGAGTGGGAAAAGGTTCTTCTCAGCTGGAGAAAAGACGCGTTGGACTCGAAGAAAGAAGCGCGAGAGAGCTGTGAGCTGTTTCAGGAAGATTGTGAAGCCAGAATGCGGCAACTTTGCGAGCTTCACGAGCTGGAACGAGGTAAAAGAACCGCTACCCATGCATTCGTACCTTCCTGGTAATTACACTAATGGGCCGTCGGCTCATCGAATTTTGTTGTGTGTTTTCAGCTGCGTTGACGAAGAAGATATCAGTCCTTACCATTCTCACAGAGCAACAGCAAAGTAAGTATGTGCGGTTTGTTTAGCTGTTGAGAAGGAGCTACTTGGCGAGTTGTAGGCTCACAAATTGGATACACTTTCTCGCGCAGTGCTTTGCGAGGATCACGCCAGAGAAATCTGGAATACAGCGGCTCGGTCACTACCAACCATGAATCGCTCGAATCGCCAAGAGGAAGTATCAAGCTGCTCGCGCTCGGACGGTGGACTCATTGACAACCAGCTTTTTCTCGAAAGAGAAACGATGAGTTTCAAAGCACAGCTCAAAGAAGCCGAGCTTTGTTCTCTGAATTGGCAAATGGCGTACGAAGACCAAGCCACGAACTCGCGCCAGATGGAAGAGCGGCTCGGAATGCTGCTGGAAGAGGCGTCAAACGATCAACTTGAGCTCCAGGAGCAAAAACGGAGAGTGTCGAGGATGATCCACGTCGACGCACTCAAGGTTTATCAGCAGAAAATCACGCTCCTTGAAGATCAAGTGCACGACACGCAGCAGCAGGTCGCCTGCGACCACGAGCAATTCCTCTACGAGCAAAAGAAGTGGGAGTACGAGAAGAAGCATCTCGGCAAAGAGGTCCAGGAGATCCAAGACGTGAGCGTAAAGGTGCTCAAGGTGCTTCTGATCCGCGAAAAAATGCTCAAGAAGCAGGAGCGGCACCTGCAAAAGCGATCCTTGGGATTTGAAGGCCAGCAACATCTGTTGAGCGATCAATTCAATGCACTGGAAGCGGTTACACAGGAGTTGATGCAAGAGTGCGCACTCATTCTGGTGGCACTTCAAGAGCAGCCGATTAGCAGTCGAAGTAGCCACCCCGCCGCTGGACAGAGTCTGATTCCAGTGAAGCCACTCCAGATCAAGAAGGTGATCAAACGGTTGCGGAAAGTGCAGTATGTCTTGGAAACGCAGCGGAGCATATCGGGGAAACCTGAGCCGCTGATCCCTCCAGGTGCATAATAGTAGTGTTCGGTTGGTGATTTTGGTACGCCAAGACTCGGTGATCAGAGCATTTGAGCAGTACCTTGAGGTCTTCCACGGGCGTCTGGGTAGAGCAGTATGCAGCGCACCGACCTTTGATTACAAAGAGAGGCATCAACAACAAGGTGATGAACAATGAATGACAATGCATACCAGCGCCACGTTGCACTTCGAGGGCCATTTCGCTTACGAATTCTTGGTGAACATGCACCAGACACACAGCAACGATACTAGGTAAGCAGCAATCGATAATGGCGTCGTGAGCAAAGAGCGAGTCGAGTCAGCTCGTCTCTCAACATTTGAAGGTGTCAGGGAGCGAGCGAGGCGTTTAATGAAATCTGTGACGATAAATATTGAAGCACGATAGTGGTGTTGATTGCTGAATAGGTGCGAATCACTTGGCTGTCGTTCATCGCAGTGACAGTCTTGGATTTTGATTTTGATGCGAAGAGCCTGACCTGAACGGTACTTTGTCGAGAGAGCAAGCAGTGCCACTTGGCGGGCTGCTTCGTTCTTTGCGCTAGTCGCAAGGTGCAATGCACTTCAAGCACGACCAAGGCTTTCTATCTACATGTGCGTAGATATCATTTAGGCATCATTCAAAAGCTCACTACTTTTGCCGTCTGAGCTCTCGAGTTCCTGAATTCCCGATGTCCTGAGATTCCGAGGTGTCAGTACCAAACAGTAGGTTTACGTCGTTCAGGTTTCCATTTTGGTAAACTCTGTCGCACAATAATGTCTAATCCAAACAACCGGACACTCAAGGTGGTGGTGATATGATCCAAGCACATTGACACTGTCAACGGCACAAAAACGGCAAAGCACGCACGATAGCATGAATATCTATTAGTCACCAAGGTGTCCATGGCGTGTTCGTTTACGCCGAAGGACTGGAGCTCTTGCGGCAGTGGTGGGACTTCTCAGGGCGTCGATTTATGATCCTGGTCTTGGTGCTGTGACTCGGACCGACTACATGCAGAATTCGGCGTCGCTTCATCGTCAAGACTTGACTTTCTCAACAAGCCTGTCGTTCAATCTGGTCCACTCAGCCACACAATCTATCGATCGATCTACCAATAGTTGCATTATCGTGTTGGTATGGAGGGCAGTGCTGCGTTATGTGCGTCTGCATTCCTTACTGTATCCCTTCATCATTATTGGGCGAGGGAGTGCGTGTTGACCCCACCCGCACTAATTAGCTCAACTTTGAGTTCAAAGCCATCGAGCAAGTGGTGGAGTGAGTCACTTTGGTGGCACGATCGAAGACAGACCTCGGTCCAGCAAGATGGTGCGTATCCAAGGTTCAGCAGCAGCAGCAGCCCCACAGATTCAGCTGGTGGTCTCATCTGTACTTGGGATCTGCGCATGTGTCAACCGTGAGATCGGGTTACACCGCCGCCACCTGGCATTTGTCACTTCGCATGCGGTTGTGTATTCGGTTTTCACTCCCCGTTCTGGTGGAGCTCTAAAGCTCCGATATCTTTATTCTTCGATTCCCACTGAGAATGGGAGCAAGAATCTGTACACGAAACACAGTGATGCAATGGAAACGTGTGTGCTGTAAGCATTACTGTCGGCGAGTCAATCAAATCGCAATCATACTTGTGGCTGAGAGAACGCCAAGCCATCCATCCTGATACGAGAAATATGTCATGTGTAATACGAGTGTACACTGCGAAGAAGAGGAAAACACGATGATCTAGGTAAAGGAGCAGAGCCAGCACCAAGAGCCACTCACTTGTCGCTCAATAGTACTCCCATGACGTCAACACTTTGGTCTGCTGGGCTTTCCATTGAGAGGTTTGACAGCGTGCTTTGGATATTTTTGTCGGACATGATCGCATATCATTGCGCTGGTTGGGATTTGGCAGATCCCGTTTTTGACGCACAACCAGATTCGGTAAGTAGGTACTGTAGGGTTCGCGACTTGTACTGATATTGATGGATCACCGAGCAGGAGACAAGCCGCCGCCGCCCAGATCATCCTGAGCAGGTGCAGCATTTGCATGTGACTCGCATCACGCCACGTGAGACTCGAAGCGGTATCGAAAGAGCGATAGAAGCGGGTGAGCGATTTGCGGAGAGAGAGTTTGATCAGTCTGTCGATATCAATCGATCCACGTCAAACATCAGATCCCGAAGATTACGCCACAAAGTGAGCGCAAACCAAAGCTCTAAAAAAACGCGACCGATTGCAACCATTTTCTGCGCTCCAGCATTCGAGCCTATTGTTCGTTACACACAGGAGACAGCACAATCTTGCTGCTCCAGTTGATGGCACACTTGAGGAGCCCCAACGTGGCGCTGCCTCGGTTTTTTGGAGAGCGAGAGAGTGAATTGAGTGTGAGACGCCGCCATCCATTCAGACCACCACCTCAAATAGAGTATATTTTTGGGAGCTTGATGAGCTGTCAGTATGATACACGCACGCACAATGGACCAACGATATTGGTCTAGAGAGAGAGAAAGAGGAGAGAGATCATCAAGAGGAACAGAGAGAGAAGCGCTCGTCAGTAATGTTGTGTGGTTGTGTCCGTCCAAAAGATTACGTCTATTTCCACGGGGTATATAATTTAGCAGGTGCTTTGATAACGCTTTGTACCGCACTTACACGCCAGCGAGTCAGTGCTGACTCCTCTCCAACACTCCGGTATCAATTTTCAGAGGTTTTGAGGTCAGCCATCCGCTCGGTTTTGAAGTACGGTTTCCTGTAGATGGTCCACATTCGCCCAGCTGGTCAAAGCTTCAAGCAATATCGTCAGCAAGCAAGCCCAGTCAGGAACCAATTGACTGGTTCTTTAACGAGCGGTCCCATCCCGGTCTCCGCATCCTGACGCGACCACTTGCATCCGGCGCACAGTTGTCTTTCTAATATTTGCCTACTTTTGCTTTTCACTGTGGCACGGACGTTCTGTATGGGGACGGAAGGGGGGACTGACAGCCTCGTTTGTATCGTCTGGCTCAACATACATGCTATACACAGTCTTTAAATTTTGTAGTTTCCATTGACTATATCAGTATATTTCAGATAAAATGCCACAGTTAGTCAAGCATCGCTTCTAAAAATACTGATACATAAAAATTTGCACTATTATATATTTTATATTAGTGCAAGTCACTCGATACAATCACTGCAGGTATCCATTCGCCTGCCACACACCCCAACCCTGCGTGACAGAATGCAAGAGAGAGCTTGGCGCGTGTGGAGACAGTGCCTTCGCAGCCAGCTGCCGCACGCCACCTTTCTGCCTGCATACGTATCGCCTGATGAATCCCCATTTGCTTGTGCTCCAATCTCTGGGCGGCCCTTCCTGCCTTCCTGCCCGCTTTGCTCTGAGTCCCGCACGCAATTGGCGCTTTGCTTTGCAAAGTTTATCGTCCCTCCGCCGATGCGCCGACATCTGTCAGTCTCGAATTTGTCGCCTCCTCACCCACCTTCCAGTCTCGCGTCCTGAGCGTCCGGAGGCTCGGACCAACACGAGTCGATTGTGATCCATCCACTCACACTCGCACTGACTGCCATTACGCGCCATCGCACCCCCTCTTCCAACAGCAGCAGTATCAACCCTCTCCACCTAATTAACTATGAACCCGCTCGACCTGCGCTTCCCGCTCGACGAGGAGTACCTGCCGACGCTCATGGTGGACACGGCGACGATCGCCGCGTGGACGCGCGCCGCCAAGGCCGAGATCGCCAACGTCGTGCAGAACCGCACGTCGTGGTTCTACCGCGGCGACGAGCTCTCGCGCTCGTTCAAGCTCATCTACGAGAAGGAGTCGCTGCGGGGCTTTGCGCGCAGTGCGAGCAGCGCCGACAAGAAGGACTTTCTGTGCCAGGGCCACATCCAGCTCTCGCTCGACGACATCGCGTACGGGCTCTACAGCGAGACCACGTTCGAGCTTCGGTCCGTGCAGGTGCAGCTCTACCAGGAGACGTTCCTGGACGCCGCGGTGCTCCACGTCTCGGAGCGCCAGACGCCCGAGGACTCGTTCCACTTTGCCGGCGTCAAGTGGGCTGCGTACAGCTCACCCAGTCCGGGGCTCGTGGCCCCTCGTGACTTTGTCTACTTTGAGTACTCATGCAAGACGACCGACGCGGACGGCCGCCCCGTGGTCGTGCAGTACATCGAGTGCCCCGAATTATTGCGCCACCAGATCCAGGAGCACGACATGGGGCTCACGCGCGGCAGCATGCTCATGATCAACACATTCCGCACCGAGCCTGACGGGTCCACGTACTGCCAGTCGGCCGGCACGTTCGACGCCGGCAAGTGGTCGACGTCCAAGTCGCTCCCACAGAGTTTCAAGAGCATGCTCAACCTCGTGGGGCTCGCAGACGCGCGCGCGATTGTGAACCTCGGCGTACTGAAGACGCTGCCGGCACGCCAGGAGAGCAGCGACAAGAAGACGTGCTCGGTGTGCGCCAAGAAGTTCAACATGCTCACACGCACGCGCCAGATCTGCCGGTCCTGCGGTCGCTGCACGTGCCGCAAGTGCATCGTCGGGCTCAAATTCTTCAATGAGAACAGCCTCTACTCGTCTACGCTGCCGGTCGTAAGCGAGAAGTTCTGCTTCAAGTGCGTCATGAACTCGCGCGAGCAGCGCCGCGACGGCGGCTCACTCTCGCTCTGTTACTCGAGCGGCACTGTGGGCTCGGGCTCGCCTTCGATCGCGAGCCGCTCGACCAACAGTTCGACCTGCATCGACGAGCCGGAGATGTGGAATGCGATCGACAAGATGGAGAACCTGAGCATGAGCGACTCTGCAACGGCGGCCGCGCGTCGCAGCTCGAACCAGTCCGAGAGCAGCGAGGCAGCATCAGATACGCGATTTTCCTCTGGCAGTGGCGCGAAGAAGCACAGCAAGACGAAGAGCATCAACCTGATCGACGAAGAAGCCACGCTACAGGTGATGGGTGAGCAGCAGCAGCGCCGCGCGGCGGCCAGGTCCAGTGCCGCTCACACGTCGTCGGTGTCATCTCCCGTTGGCCTGCGCAGCAACTCGGTGTACTCGGCGATGCCCGTGAACGTCGCTACTGGGACTCTTCTGTCGCCTGTTGGTAGCGGCAACGTCGGGCCATCCGATGCGTTTGCCAAGATGTCGGAGGCCATTGCGGCGCAAAACGCGCTTCTCATGAACATCCAGCACGAGCGCCAGAAGATGCACAGCGTGAGCGGCAAGAAGCCGAGCTACGGCTACGCGCAATACGTGGCGTCGCCGCCGATCTCGCCCCTCGGCGGCTCGTCGTTCGCGACCAACGATGACCGCTTTGAGATCATCTCGGATTAAGTGAGACCGACCGTGCAAGCAAGCAAGAGAGGCAAAGAGCAAGCTTCCAATGGAGAGCGACACTGAGATGTCAGTGAGTGTTGGTGTGAAGAACCCAGTTAGTGAGTGAGTGATGGAGTGAAGTTGTTAGGTTCCCTTAATTTATTTCTTATGAATGTACTTCGTCTGCCTGCAGCGAGTATGGGCAATCGTAGCGAACTTTTTGCGTTGCGCCTGGTGATGCATCTGTTGTGATGATGATGATTAATGGATGGCTGGAGGGGATTTGATACTTTGTCGTAAGTGAGACCTACTCTGAAAAGCTCAGCACTCGCACGTATTAGCACAAAACGCTGGGAACCCAAAGGCTCATTCACTTTGCACATTCAACCAAAGTTCAAATAACTTATTTACTACTGGTACTTTCGTACAAACTGCCACTGCCTGGATACTTCAAACGTACTCCAGTGCAAGCCTCACATAAAGCTCATCCATCGACACCCATACGCACTTCTGGGTCCTGCTCCCTTCCTCTCTCCATCCATTGTATCCTTCCTATCTCTCTTGAATACCTCCACTCCACTTTTTCACACTACCATGGAGCTCAGTTCACTTCCGAGATCACTTCAAAGCGGTCATCATCATCACCAACGGAAATGGCGCGATTCGCATTGCTGTGACCCCCATCCTGCTGATGGTGCTGGTAATAAGTCGGAGTCACGCCCCTAGCTGCTCGTCGGTACTGGTTCAGCTTCAGGCGCTCCTGCTCGATGTTCAGCAGCAGCGCCTCCTGTGCTGCGATTGACTGCGTCAGTTTGTTGAACGCATTCGCCGCCGGCTCCGGGTACGCTCCTGTTGCTGCTGCCACTGATCCTTGAGGTCCTCCTGATGCCGAGAATTGGCTCCGCGTCGAGCCAGCCGACCACCGTGCATCGCCGCCATCCAGGTACAACCCCTGGCGTGATCGGCTCGAGTCGCTGGCCTCTGAGTCTGAATACAACTGCGTATAGCTCGGTGGCGGCCCCAATGGAACCTGCTGCTGTTGAGCCCTGGACCGCGCGATGAACGCCATCACCGGCGACACCTCGTTCCCATACGCATTATTGTTCGCTTCTCCTCGAGGCGACTCAAGCACGGGGCAATACTTGCTGCTGTAGTAGTTGCTCGGCGGCTCGTACAGGATCGCTGGCTCGTCCTGCGCGGGTGACGAAGAGGCTTGCCGCCTGAAGCTGCTCTTGCTCACCAGTCCTTTGCGCTGGGACCCTTTCCTTTGCACTCGCATCGCAGTCATCGAGAGCGACAGCACGCGCTCGTCATCGTCGTAATCATTGCCGCTGTCGTCACTGATGTCGTATAGACTCGCTGAGGACTCACCGGCGGCCGCGTCTTCGTCGTGCGCCGCGAGGTCGTCGAACGACGACTCGGTCGTCTTGTTGCTGCTGCTCTCGGACACGATCGAGTCGACAAAGTGCGCGACCAGCGCGTCGTCGCACTCGGGTCGCTGTTCGCGCGCGCGTCGCACGCAGGGCAGACAGAACTTGTCCTCCGCGAGCAACGGCGCGCGCGTCGGCGCATTCAAACCGTCTTCGTTCAGGAACCGGAGCTTCACTGTACAGTGTTTGCAGATACTGTGGCCGCAGGACCGACAATTCTGGCGCGTGCGCAGCATGCTGAACTTCTTCTTGCACAGGTAGCACGCTTTGGCCGCTGAGACCGCCGATGCGACTTTGAGCCTCGACACTGCACGCGCGTCGGCGAGCCCCACGAGATTGTTGAGACTGCTGAATGCCTGCAGCACAGTCTTCATCCCTACCCAGGACGGGATCTGCTCGCTCGCGAGGAACGTGCCGGCGGACTGGCAGTACGTGCCTTCTTCGTCGGCGCGGAACGTGGTGATCTGGTGGTTCTTACCCCTCGCGAGCGCCCGCGTCGCGTCGCTCTCCAGCACTTGCGACGGCTCCAGGTCCGGACACGCGAGGTACTGCACGAGTACCGCGCGGCCGTCGGCGTCCCTCGTCGTGAACGCGTACTCAAAGTAGACCATGTCGGCGTGCGTGGTGACGTCCGCGGGTGAGTTGGACGCTGCCCACTTGACGCCGGCAAAGTGAAAGTTGTCCTCGAGCGTCTGGCGCTCGTCGACGCAGAGCACCGCGGCGTCCAGAAACGCGTCTTCATCCAGAAATGCGCTCACGCCGCGCTGGTCCTGCGTGTTCTCCGCGTAGAGTCCGAACGAGACGTCATCGAGGTACATCTTGAGGATGCCACACGCGTAGAACTCCTTTCGGCGCGCGGCCTCGGTCGTGCAGATGTAGCCTTCCAGTCCTTTCTTGTTGTAGATGAGCTTGTACGCGTATTTGGGCTCCTGCCCCTTGTAGTACCACGAGTCAAGGTTGCTCAGCAGCGCCGCCACTTCCTCGCGCGCCGCGCACTTCCACGCGTACAGCGTCGACTTGTCCACGCGCAGTCGCGGCAGCGCGGACGCGTGCAGCGGGTGCTGGGGCTCCATCTTGATGAGATGTATCTATCTGTGCCGTGTAGCTGTAGCCTTACTGTCTGCCTATCGGATTGGATCGTAGAGCTCTCTCTATGTGTTGTAAACTGGAAGCTGGTGGGTGATCTGAGATCGCTGCTCGTTGGCGTTTGGCCGACTGCCACGCGAAGAAGAAATGGTGGAGGATTGGGGAATTTGATCGGCCGACGACCAGCGGCCCTTCTCTCGCGAGTGTTCTTCTCGAGTGTGAGTGTGAGTGCGTGTTGTTGGGCTTGCGGCAAACGCCATAGAGAAGCAGCGTGGGCGGGAGCGGAATGATGAGCGCGGCGGAGATTCGCTCACTTTTTAGTCGCAAGTGCCATCACACCCGCTGAAGATTCGATGGTGATCGCACTTTAGCGGAGGTGTCGTCCGGTGTGTGAACGGTATGCCTCTATAAAAATTTGGACCTTTTTAATATTGTTATTAAAAAAGCTAAATACTAAAAAGCACAGCAAAAATCTTATTTGAAATGATACGTATTATTAAAGGTCAACGACAGACATTGAAGTGGTCACGATGATGTTATGGTGACAAAGTCGGTCGGACCCAATGGACAAAAGTACACTTGTAGCTCTTGACCACAGCAACGCTCAACGCAGCGTATTGATGCTGTGGCGCTTGCTACATACAGAATGATGCTTTGACGACCGCTCCCCCACCCCAGTTTCGTGTTGTGTCCTCATCCAGCACGGCGGTGACTGCATCACATGGGGTATTACAATACAATATTGCGATTGGTCAGCTTGCTTGAGGTGGGTCTGTTGCCGCTGGCGCGTGAGTGGCAGCATCTGAGATCTGGGTCTTGCCTGCTCGACACACTCGCAGAGAGGCAACAGGACTGAGGCACCCCGGGAAAGAAGTGACGACTTCAGTCAGCACACAGCAGTGCAGAGCGTCTCCATTTCGCGACCACCTCGAGATTCTGGAGCCTTTGCTTCCTTCCTAAGCTTGAGGGTGAGCAGCTCAGCTCATCTTGCGAGTGTTGTTGTTTCAGCATAGGAAAGTACAGCAAACGCCGTGAATCTGGAGATTCACTGGGGTTGTGGGTTTCGGGATCAGAACTCAGAATTGCACAGTGATGTCTTGGGTAAGTTCACAACGGTTGCTTTGTACTTTTAGTAAAAATGAACAGCACACTTTCCTCCACACAGAAACAATAAAAGTACAATGAGGTTTTCGTTTTTTAGCAGCATACAGTGCGCCTTATAACTATACGGACACTTGATTTTTTTTAAAAAAAGACCAAAAATTAGGTTAGAAAACTTTCGCTGCATTCAAACGATGCGCAAAACAGAGCTTTATCAGCATCCAAAATGTGAGCTTTTGGATCACTACCAAAACATCACACAATCAGAATATCATTTTTGCCAGGGTATGAAAAGAATGGGATGTCACGGTAAAATTTGGTAAAAATGTATTTACGCTCCGCTTTTAACGTCGCAAAATGGCTGGCTATGCTGAGCACAATTAGACGACACGTGCCACAAATTTTCAGCGCCATTCACGTCGAATTCCCACGCCGAGGGGAACAGAGCTGAGTGAGGTAGAGAGGCAGCGGATGCTGGTCATTCAAAAGCTCAGATACTCAATCCGATGGATCGCGAATGAAGTCAAACAAAGCAAGAGCGTGGTCCAGTCATTTTTTGCATCTGCAAGTACCTACGGTATCTCGAAGCGCCCTGGATGACCTTCTAAGTTGACCGACTGATAAGAAAGACTGCTCCTTCGCGAAGCGTCAAATGAAAAAAAGAGCGCCCGGCAGCTCAAAAACGCGCTCAACCTGCCGCTTCATTTTTTCTCCGTTCAGTGCCTTTGAAGAAAGCGAGCCACCTTGAGTACAAGAAGTGCCTTGCTGCCCCGCTGTTGACCAGGTCCCGCATCAATGCACGGGTTTTGTGGGCACAAGATAAGATCAACTACTGTGACCTCTGGAACACTGTTGTGTTTTTGGATGAAAAGAAGTGGAACCTGGACGGTCCAGATGGTCACCAGTACTATTGGCACGACACACGCAAAGAAGAAGAGTACTACAAGAATTGACAATCGAGTGGTGGCTCTGTGAAGGTTTGAACTGCGTTTTTTGCAATCGGCAAGAGCGACATCGGCTTCTTGGACGGCACCCAAGATTCGACTGCATATTGCGCCACGCTCCGTAAGTACTTGTTCCCATTCCTAGCAGCAAACCACCCCGATGGCCACATATTTCAACAGGATAACGCCCCGATCCACACTTTGAGAGAGACGAAGCGAGCGATTTTGGAGTTAGGTCTGAACGTCATGGTGTGGCCATCAAAATCCCCGGATCTCAATCCAATTGAGAACCTGCGGGAAGTTCTCGCGCGCGCCGTTTACAATGAAGGTCGGCAGTTTGACACGAAGGAAGAGCTCAAGTCTGCTATTATCCGAGGTTGGGCA
Source organism: Pythium sp. MPC-2022a (assembly GCA_038050625.1). NCBI lineage: Eukaryota > Oomycota > Peronosporomycetes > Pythiales > Pythiaceae > Pythium > Pythium sp. MPC-2022a. The sequence goes on from JALBZB010000375.1 coordinate 17,775, forward strand.
ACTGTGACCAGCGATTTGATGAACGCACTTGTCCAGTCGACGGCAAACCGCTGTCGTCAAGTTACTGAGCACAAGGGCGCATATGCTGCGTATTAGATCGTAGTCGGAGCTTCATTAACGCTCTTGTTACCAATCTTACCGTGACATCCCATTCTTTTCATACCCTGGCAAAAATGATATTCTGATTGTGTGATGTTTTGGTAGTGATCCAAAAGCTCACATTTTGGATGCTGATAAAGCTCTGTTTTGCGCATCGTTTGAATGCAGCGAAAGTTTTCTAACCTAATTTTTGGTCTTTTTTTAAAAAAAATCAAGTGTCCGTATAGTTATAAGGCGCACTGTAAGTCTTTGAAGCCTGTGGCGGTTATCCGTGACAAAGAGGTTTTTGTGCTGTGATAAGCCTTATATTAACCTCATACACGGTTATTTATTAGTCAAGGCTTGTTTTGGTGCAGTATCGGCGCGCAGAAGAGTGTAAGTACGCAACTGCTTATTTGCCTATTGCCACCACGAAGCAAGTCGTAATCACGAAGTTTGCTCTGGGTTTTGAGACTCACAGTACCTGTGACGATATGACTGGGAGAGCCTCAATCAGACAAATCTTATGTACTTTAGTCGAGGGCTCGACGGGCAATAGCGATTGACTGTGAGGACATCTGGTGTGGGGGTTAACTGGAAATTGTCGCTACCCAGATTTGGGAAAATGAGGTGAATTCGTCATCGGTCCACCATCACCAGATGGCGCTTGCTGATGGAGACCCTCCTGATTTCCTGACTCAAAGCCTATCCTTCCCGAGTAGAAGCGAGCCTCGCCACCGCCGCCACCCAAGAAGAGGAGGAACTGAAAGAACATAATACTACCAGACTCGTACCTCTACAGTTCTTTTGGACTTGTACACACCAAAGTGGTGATTGGCTTCTGCAGAGGTAGAGCGAATGAGCTGACTGACCACAAGTCATTCACTCGTTTTGCTAGGTAGCGCACTTACTTTCCAATTTCCTCAGACTCCTGCCTACCTGCACGTCGTGGTGAGCTACATCTGTTGTTGCTAGCGCCACGCATTTTCTGTCGACGAGGTGGTTGGGATAGATGAGAAAGATGGTAATAAAGCGCCCCCAGGTCACTGACCTCATCGGGAGCAAGTGCACTACAGTGGCTGGGTGCGCACCCACCCACTGCTTGCCTCCATGCCTCTGCTGAAGTCCAGACAAAGCAATGCACTTCGCGTAGCGTACTGCGTTCAACCCAAGCGTGCCGACTCGAGCCAATCAGCCGCGGCGCTGACGAACTGTCGTGCATCCTCTGTCCAATCGCTACCTACGTTGCTCATGTGTCGAAAAATGAAAAGCTGCGTGGGTGAACGAAATTGGAAGAAGAACAATGACAACAACAGCCCTCCACTTGATTGACTCACTGCTACGTTGAAGTGCCCTTGCGCTGTATTTAGGGGCCATTCATTCTCCGTGCCTTTTCCTTGAAATAACAGGTGAGCCGGTACCGTGAACTCTCTCATTCTATGCGCAATCACTATCGGAGCAGTGTGAATGCGCGTCGCATCGTTTCAGAGTCACCGGCACGCGCCGCGCGTGAGTCAGTAGCAGTAAAACGGAGCGCTCGCGCACCACCATCGTTGTGACTTGGCTTTGCTAAGGGGTTCTTTTTCTACCTGCTAGTATTCTTTCTGTTGGGAATCACCTGAAAAGCGCAGTCCACATTCTGCGGATCAACGCTTGAATACTGCTGGGCTGAGAGCGCGAGGTTTGCACAACTCCACATTGGCTGAGTCCGGTACAATAACATCGACTGTCCATAGTAGCTTCTAGTGTAAATGACCTGTTTCTTCAATACCGAAGCTGCTGAAAGAAATTAAGTACGCATGTCAAGGGCTTCTTCGTGCAAGCGTGTGGAATACCCAGTCAGAGATCACCCAGGCCGTTGATTATCAACAGCTGACAGACGAATCCCAGCGTACTCCATTTGATAAAAATGAGCAACACAAGCATCCATCTCCGATCTAGATAGACTCGCTGCGATCAGCGACACCTTCCTTCCTTCCTTCGTCATGAGTCTGTTGAGTCCCAGCAGTGGCGAGTTCGCACAAGATCAGAATCTCAGAAGTTGTCAAGCTAAACCCTGCCGCAGATTGAGTGTGCATCTATCCTCTAATTGGCCCTGGGTATTGCCATCTGCCATCAGCTATCTTATCATGGAAGATCGTCCACGTAGTGCCACCAAGTAAAAGTAAGCCTCGCCACCACCAAGCAATGAGAAACTGTCCCGAAAGAAGGAATAAGACGCGGACCTCTACGGTCCTTCTGGACATACAGCTGTTGTTGAAGTGGTGAGTGAGTGTCCTTGGGTGTCTTCCATCGATTTCTGGATTCACCAACTAAAAGGCTGACCACAGTGTCGCTTTTCGCCAGATAGCATGCCTTACCTTCCTGTTTGTATCTTGGTACTCCTAACTTCCTCCTGCCTCATCCTAATTCCGCGTCGTGGTGAGCTGCCACCACTCATTCCCAGTCGATGAGAGCAGCGTGATAGATGAGAAAGATTGCAAGAGTGCACTCGGTCTCACTGACTTCACTGCGAGCAAGTACAGTGGATGGATGCGCACCCATAGTGCCCTGTGCTGGACTCCGACGCACTGGGTTCAGCAGCAAGCGTGTCGACTCGGACCAATCAGCCGCGGCGCTGACGAACTGTCGTGCATCCTCTATCCAATCGCTACCTGCGGTGCTCGCGTGTCGAAAAATGAAAAGCTGCGTGGGTGAACCGAGTCGGAAGAGGAAGTTTCCACTTGATAGACAAACTGCTACAGTACGTTGGCCTTGAGCTGCTTGGGGCCATTCATTCTCCGTGCCTTTTTTTATCAATGCACACTCACTTGATGGATTCGTACTCTTCGATGAAAAGGATGAATGCGCATCACATTGTTCCAGAACCGCCGGCACGCGCCACGCGTGACTCAGCAGCAGCTGAGCTGAGTCGCTCACTCGCCACCATCTTTGTCAGTTCGTGGGCTTTGCTCTACACCGAGGGATCCTTTTCTACCTCTCCTTTCTGTTTGACACCGCTTGAAGAGCAGCCCATTTCTATGAAGCAATGCTCAAACACTGAGGAAGCCACCAACGCGGAGTAGCGAGTACACTGCGTCAGGTAGTTGCGATTACTCGAATACGAACGAGTCCTACTAGCACAAGTTATGGAAAGAAACAACTCGCGATAGCATGTAGTTTCTGTAATAATCTAGAAGGCTGGAGAAGTCCACCTTGGTTCGTCAATAACTAAAGCTGCCAACAGCCATTGATAACCCAGTTGGCGTCCGCTGTGCAGCTAATTTTAAATGCCCTTGATGTGACTGGACACATTGCCGCTCGACCCATTCTTCGTGGGCTTTGGAGATTCCAATTGCCACTCCTGCTACGGGCGCGGGTCCTCTCCTCTCTCGTGCTCGCACGCGACACAGGTGAGCTCTCATTCTCGATTCCGCCTCGAAGACAACAACCCAACACACAAGTGATCAAGAAGGCGGACCCGGAGGGCGTGGCCTGCCTCGCCCTCCCCTGCTCGGAATCATGAAATGGTCATGTTGGGAGACGAGCCTCCAGGACCTTATAACAGGTGACATTGCTCATTGGATCGACAGGAACGGTTCCTCATAACTCCAACTCACCAGACCGTTGGTTTATTGACCCTCGGATCCTTCGCGCGCCCAGTGATCACCCCTTCAGTATAACTGGCTCGCCTGGTTATTAGTAGTTCATCCCAGATGTAACATAATATACCTCAACTTCAAAACTGAACTGATGTTGGGAGACGCGCGCTTCCCGTCAGTTGAGCTGTGAGTGAGAACCATGGACCAAGCATCTGTGAGATGGCTCAAGCGTACAAGCAGTGTGGTAACAGACGCCACAGACGCGCTTCAACCTGCTGCTGGGGTACGGCGCAAGCTACAACTGCAGTTCGTGTCATTTCACTCACGACCCTCGACATCCACACAGCCAAGAACATATTCACCAAGAGCGTTAGTCAACTGGTAGGATAGGATAGGCTAGCGACGGTATCGGTGAGCCTGCACCGCGAAGACCTGCCAGCTTCCTAGCTGGTGACAGAGGCCCAAACAATACGATACAAGCGTGTCCTACTTTTGACGCGTGCCAAGGATGACTCTTTTCAAGGTTCACCTCTAATAATCGTATCATTTATAGTTCATATTATATAAAGGTAATAAATTTGCTAAATATAATTATAATGAATATATAAATTCTATGTGATATAAAGAGGCTCAAGTCTGAAGCGGAGACCAAAATGTACCTATCTGACACCAAGATGCCCTGAACTTATTTTGTGACCCTCCTCCTTCTCTGGTCAGCAGGGCACGCGCCTTGGAGCCAGGGAGAGCAGCAGAATTGCAGCAGAATAGCAGAATGACTGACGAGAAAGGCACTCACTAGTCTTTTGATTACTGCACATCCTTTCACACTCGCTCTTGGCGCCTCAGGCGCCTGTGGGTGTGTCTGTCCGGTTGCGCGTGTCGGTCTCATAAAGTTTGCCTTTCCTTTGTGTCCTCACTGGGCTGCTCACTTCTGTATTCGTAGTCTCCCACATACTCTGGGCTTCCCATATCCACACATTCACACACACAGGACACCATGGCGGAGTCCCGGTTCCCGTTGGCACAGGAGAAGCTCCCGAAGCTGCACGTGGACGTGCACACGGTCGCGCAATGGAAGCAGACCGCCAAGGACGAGATCCTCAAGCTGCTCGTGGACCGCAAGTCCTGGTACTACCGAGGTCCTCAGGCGTCTAAGAAGAAGAGTGTGTTTGACAAGAAGGGTGTACACGGATACTCGCTTTCGCCCGAGAGCTCGCGCAAGAAAGAGTTCTACGCCCAGGGCGTGCTCCGCCTCTCACTCGAAGACATCGCGTACGCGCTCTACTGTGAGGACACGAGCCAGCAGCGCCTCGTGAACGCGTACTTAGACGAAGAGTACTTTCTCGATGCCGCCGTGCTCGCTGTCCACGAGAAGCGCTGTCTTGAGGACCCGTTCCACTTTGCCGGCATGAAATGGGTGGCCTACAACTCACCGCCGGGCGTCGTCACGCAGTACTCGGACCCGAGCGCGACCTCCAAGTCGGACTTTGTCTACTTTGAGTACTCGTGCAAGACCCGAGACGCGGACGGTCAGCTCGTGCTCGTGCAGTATAGTTCCAGTCCCCAGCTGAGCTCCGAGCAGCTTGTGGAGCACCACGCGGGGCTCGCGCGCGGTAAGAACTTCCAGATCTCCACGTTCCACTTCATGGAGGAGGGCACGCAGTACCAGTCCATGGGGTCTTTCGAGGCTGGTAAGCAAGTGCCCGCCTGGGTAAGCATGCGGTGCGCGCTCAACGCATTTAACAGGATCACCAACCTGGTCGGACTCGCCGATGTCCGCGCGATCTCCACGCTGAGCTCCGCGCCAGTCGCGGCGGCGACGACCAAGACCTGCTATCTGTGCAAGAAGAAGTTTGGGCTCATGCGTGCGCGGCTCAACTGCCACTCGTGCGGCCAGTGCATCTGCCGCCAGTGCACGCTCAAGGTTAAGTTCTTTGACGAGAAGGGACTCTTCTCGGCCAGCATCCCGCTGCTCAGTGAGGACAAGTTCTGCCTGCAGTGCGTGCGCCAGTCGCGCGAGCAGCGTCCGGAGCGCGGCTCGTTCTGCGAGATGGTCGACTCGATCTCCTCCGAGGAGAGCAACACAACGCTGCGTGCCTCGCTGGACGAGCAGCTACACAACCAACGACAACAGCGACAGCAGAGTTACGACAGCTACGACAGCTATGATGGCTCAGAGTTCTCCAACCTGCACGACAGTATTGATGGCAGTGAGGACGAATCCGTCGTCACCCCTCCACGACAAAACCAGCATTTTGACCACAACGGAGCGCGCCGCACCCAAAAGCACGAGCCAGTGTACACGGACAAGGTGATCTCGATCAACGGCTCGTCTCGAACACTTCTGCGCTCGTCTCCTCAGCACAGCCCACAGCAGCAGACGCAGAGGACAACGCAGCAACGAGAGCAGGCGCCTCAGCTATCACCTGTGGAGGCGTATCTCGCTCGCGCGAAAGCCGAGGCAGCAGCAGCGGCGAAAAAGAAGAGCGCCAAGAACCAGAAGCCGGAGTCACCAGCCTACGGTGTCCCAGCCACTGGTCCGGGTTCCGACGTGTTTAGCAAGCTGACGCAGTCGATCGCCGCACAGGAGAAACTCCTCGCGTCAATCCAGCAGGAGGCGCGCAAGATTCGCGCGCGAACGACGAGCAGCGAGTACCAGTCGTCCTCGTCGCCTTCGTCGTCGGCTTCGAGCTCGCCGTCAACCTCGCAACGCCGCCACTGTCCAGCGCACATCCCCGAGAGCGACCGCTTTGAAATCGTCACGGACGCATAAGGACTAGGAGTGTCTTGGAGGCTGCGGTATTAAGTTATTAGATGGATGCAAGGGCCGGAGAAGAAAGAGAAAGAGAGCACCGTGCGGAAGTACTCGGAGTTCCTTTTGGTCAGCCCTGAAGAAGTTGTTATTATTTTGGAAAGAGTTTAAGTATGAGAATTAGTGTTGAGTGTGGTCGAAGAACAAGTGAGCTATTAGGATTTGAAATACAGCATCAAGTGGAAGTGCTGCTATTATTTCCCTTCAATGCAAGATTATCATCATTATGTTGTTTCTTGGAAGGATATGTGTTGGTTGGCTTCCCCAACTAGAGATATTGGTGCGAATGATAGAAATGGCCGATGCAATAGCCACTTGAGCTCCATGACCTAGTTTTTTCTTTCATCTCTGGTCGTCATACAGTATTGATTTCGTCAGTCGCTCGCTCGCCCCTCGGACGACTTCTCCAGTACTCGATTCTGTTTCGCAACGCTAGCAAACACACCAGAAGTACCATTTCCGTTTCGATTCCCACATATCAGAGTCCATCGATACCGGGTGTACCTACAGTAAAATAGCAACCGAAATGCAGAAGTCGCGCCCATCCCGAAGTTCAGAACCTGAGTGCTTTTTGCCCTCTCATTTCCTATTCTGCAAGAGTACCTACCTAAAGGTCGTTCTTTTCTAGCGATGCATAGAGTGCACAAGAGGCTACATAGACAAATGGCAAGTTCTCCTTAGTAGAGGTACTCAATGCTCGCAGGATCCACGGATATCACCTGATTACCCCCAAGATTGGTGCATTCGGGTTCTGAAAACTGATTGTTGGCTTTTGTTTGCGTGGGTGGTTGTGGGATGGAAATCTGACGGCACGCGAGGGAAAATTCCCATTTGCCACGCGTGCGCCGTGGATGAAAAGGATACAGTAGGTTCAAATCATAATGAAATGTGGCCAGTGCGCAAAGTGGGCAGAATTGACCAGACGGATCGAGCATTAGTTTTGTTTTCGCTCCAGGACAACGGCATGTGGCATGGCGCGTGGCTTGTCTCCCACAGCCAATAGCAGGTTCACAGATACGTTGAAGCTAAAGTAACTACCGTAGTTGTTGTATAATAGAAGGGGTGACACATTTCGCATCTTGTGGAGAGCAAAGGGAAAAATCGAGGCGGGTTGGCTCACTGTGGCCAGTGGGAATTTGCAAACGAATGGCCATAACGCGCCGCCCATAGTAGGCGCGTGGTATTCGTATTAATACTATTAAGCTTGCTGAGATGTACATGGAATCAGCAATGCCTTTAATTGTTCGTTTTCACCTCTCTGGACGCTCGACAAATGCAATATCAGAGCTGTACTTCTTTGTCATCCCCACCATCTTCCTCGCCGTTTGATAACTGCTTGTATAGGTTCAGCTTCCGTTCTGGAAGTAGTGAAGATGGCAAATAGATAAGCTCAGGAAGGCCTCGGGAAGTTAAACACCTGAAGGATGCTTAACATTTGATTATTTAGTTGAAGGTTCCCAGGTTTTTACTCGCCCTGAGCGGTTGACTGCTGACAATTTATTCTCACCCTTAGAAGCTGGGAAGGAGCCAGAGTACTCCAAATTCTAGAAATCCAGGTCCCTGCTAGTGCTTTAATTCAAGCCTGTCTTTGTGCTTAAAACAAGAGCAAGTTCAAAAAGGTTGGGAAATAGTTTCTTGGTAATTAATTCCTCGAAGTAGATGATAATACAAACTCGATCCTGACTGACTCATTGACAAACAAACAGCACAATGGCGGAAAGGACGGCGTTTGAAACAGCAAACACGTGCCTGTGCTTGCATTCTGGAAGCGTTTGTATTCACGAATCATCCTCATCCTCAGCAGCACCTTCGGGATATCACAGAGTAGATTAATGTCAGAAGACAGACGAGAACGATCGCCACGAGCCTAACTCCAGGTTGTTAGACATCCTAAATGGGTGGTGGAGGAATGCAGAAGCAGCAAACGAGGCATGTTTAATCCTAGGTGTAAGGCAAAAGACTTTGTCGAGCCGCAGAGTAACTGCGTGGGACCATCTAAGTTGCGTAAATGGAATAGAAAGCTAATACATAACGCGCTGGTTAGTTCTCCTTTGCGAACTTGAGAGGAAAACCCGACATTTCTTGACAAATACCTTTTATAATGAGTACAGTATGTTTGTCTATTTTAAAAGGTAACAACCATAGTTTTATATATCATTAATCATCATATATGGGTCTGTAATGTTTAAAAAGATAAATACGGCAAAGTACTCCAAAGTGGACCTCTGAACTGACCTCATGGGTTAGCCGAGTCTGGGAGGTACTTAGTCTCCTACTGGCTCCTACCGTGTCGCCAGTGACGGCCACGCGCCTCCATGTTCACGCTGAAAAGATGAGGAAAAGAGAACCCGCTCCTGACTCAAAAGCACGCAGCGGATTACGCCTCTAGCGCTTCCTTCTCTCTAGCTCCTGGAGTGCCTAGATATTCTGTAGGGCCAACCAAGACCTACCTACCCAGTGTCTTCATTCAAGGTCGACTCATTTCGCGTTTAAGGGCGAACGCTGACTCTGCTGGAAACACAGGAACGAAAAAACCTGAAAGCATGGAGCCACATGGCGGCGGCCCGCCGCGGTTCCTGTTGGACCCCGAGAAGCGCCCCAAGCTCCGCGTGATCGACCGGCAGACCGTGAACTGGTGGAAGCAGCAGGCGCGACAGGAGATCGCCGCGCTCATGCGCGACAAGAAGTCCTGGTACTACAAGGGCAAGGACGACAAGCAGCACAAGGAGCTCAAGCTCTCGTTCAGCAAGCACGACATCCGTGGGTACACGTCAACGTCTTCCTCGTCGCCACCGTCTTTCACGTCCATGACCGCGTCTCCAGTGAGAAAGAGCGACTATTTCTGTCATGGGGTGCTCAACCTGTCGCTCGAAGACATCGTGTACGCGCTTTACTGCGACAACACGGCTGATCAGCGCACGGTCGCGACCTGCCTGTACCAGGAAAGCTTCCTTGACGCCGCTGTGTTGGACGTCTACGACCGCAAGAGCGTCAAGGACCCGTTCCACTTTGCAGGCGTCAAGTGGGTCGCGTTCAAGATCCCGCCGGGACTCGTGGCGCCGCTGGACCTCATCTACTTTGAGTACTCGTGCAAGACCCGAGACGTCGATGGCAATGTCGTGCTTGTGCAGTACACCATGTGTCCTGAGCTTGTCTCCGAGCAGATGGACGAGCAGAACGTCGGCCTCGCACGAGCCCGAGCAAGCCAGATCAACACGTTCCGGTTCCTGGAAGAAGGTACCCACTGTCAGTCGACCGGCTGGTTCGAGTCGAGCCCGACTGTGCCGACCTGGGTCGCGGGCAAGGCGGTGCAGCAGATCTTCAGCAACATGGGTCACCTGGTCGGTCTCGCTGACGCGCGAGCGATCGCGAGCCTGGGTACTGCAGCCTCCGTGTCGACCGCTAAGGCGTGCTACCTGTGCAGCAAGAAGTTCAGCATGATGCACAAGCGCCACAACTGCCGCTCGTGCGGCCAGAGTATCTGCACCAAGTGCACGATCAAGCTCAAGGTACTCAGCCGCCCTCAAAAGTCGACGGAGCAGCAGCGACTCAGCCAGTCGCACTCGTCAAGCGCCAGTAGCAGCAGCAACTCGCCAAAGTTCACGGAGGGCAAGTTTTGCCTACCGTGCGTGCTCCAAGCGCGCGAGCAGCGTCCGGACAGTGGGTCGTTCTCCGGGATGGTCAGCTCGCTGTCCTCTGAGGAGAGCAACACGACGGCGCCGCCGTCAATCGACGAAGGCTACGACATTGATCTCTCGGAGCTGCAGGACTCAATCGACGACCTGGACGACGTGAGCGACTTGGATGACCTAGACGACCCGTACTTACTCAACCACCACGGACACCGTCAGCAAACACGAGGCAAATACTCGAACCACCACCAGAACAGCAGCAAGACGGCGTTTACGAACGCGAGACGGAAGCCAGTCTCGGCAGTCGAAGCGTACCTAGCCTCTCAAGCAAAAGACGCCAGCAAGAAGCCAAAGAAGCGAGCGACCTCTCACCCACCCGATAACATCGTCAGTCACTACGGGTGGAGTGCACCACCTCCAGCGATCGATGAAGAAGAGCTGTTTGAGCCTCAGACATCACGCTCTAGGCGTCGTCAGCACCGGTCTGAGCATTCAAAGCCAGAACAACAGCAACATCAGCACAACGCTGAGCGAACACATCACACTCAACCAGCGCCAGTAGCAACACCGCAGTCCTTGCCGATGCCCGCGGCGTTCAACAACATCTCGCAGTCCATCGCCGCCCAGGAAGCGCTCCTGCAGACGATCCAGCAGGAGCGACAGAAGTTCCACGCACAACGACGACAAGCGTCGTCCGAGATCCCAGACCTCGTTCCTGACAACGGACGCTTCGAGGTCATCTCGGAGGCGGACTGATGCTTTCGCTGAGGTGGCTAAGAAACAGGAGATGCATGTGTGGGAATCACCAAAGCGCTTGTGCAATCTCGGAGTTGTACCGAGGGGAAGTATACTTCTTGAGCACCAGGCAGGCGCGTGAAGGCGTGTAGTGATCATTTAAAGTAGGTGGAGGATTAGTTTTGAATTTATCATCAACTGGAGGAGTACTTCGAATTAGGAGGAGGAAGTAAGAGGGGAAGGTTACGAAAGTAGCACACTCAGTAATTGCATTTCATAAAAATGGAGTACTTGCATGCGGACTCCCGCATTCGCAAGCTTCGCCAGGACATAAGGGTCAACTTTAAATGAACTTGAACTAACCAGCAAACCTAGATGAGTCCCCTGTCGCAATCTAAGTATTCACAGACGCGAATACGATAGGGTATATGACATCAAGAAGGAGGGGAGATTGTTGGCGAAGCAAAGTGGGGGTTGCCGTCTCCAGTCCCACTCAAGATCCTTCCACTCCACCTTCCCCTCGTACACGTTCACTGTGAACTTGAACGTGTACGAGTAAACTTTACAACCTACTCTGAAAGCTAAGTCTCCATCGATCCGTCGAAAAGGTCAGTTTTTCCAGAAGCATGAGACGTCTTCCAAACCCAGAGTCAACCCATTTCCAAGCCCGCGAGGAATGCAAAAAAACAGTTCATCCATATTTTCCATTCCAAGGCTGCTTGGTACAGCAAAGCTGGTGGGAAAATGAGGGCTTGATGAAAGTAACATTTTGCGAGTCACTGAAATTGAGGCTTCTCTGGAACTAGAAATGCCACGAATTGCACTGTGTGACGGCGCGCGAGACCTCGGCCCAGCCGACTGACCTCGCGTCACTCCTCAAGCTTTGGCGACGAAATCCGCACTCGTGCAGCATTGTGGCTGTTGCGGGGTCATTTATATCTATTTCTCGTGACGGTGACGCGTGTAGGTTGGTTGTGTTTGAAGAACAGCGACAGATCAACTGGGGATTGCGCGAGTGGCACAAGCGAGCAAGCAGGCAACCCACGTGTGGTGACGAACCGAGAGAGCAAAGGAAAATAATCAAGCCCTTCAATCGTGCTTGCATTGAATCATTAAGTAACCAGATCTGACCGCGATCTGATCAGTCCAACGGCTTGTGATTCATAGACAGTCTGATGCTGATTGGTGGGTCTAACTGGGGTAAATAAGAAGATCTGAGTTTTCTGAAGCGGGTGATACTGGTTACTGTTTTAGAGTTGGTTGATACTGCACATTATCAGGTATGCGGACTCAGACCCAGACAAAGGTGACCCCCATCCCTGGTCGACCATGCTTCGCTCGCCGCGCAATATCCACACGCGATTCAGCGCAAAAGCACCATGGGCTTTGTACACTATTAGATTTTACTTGGAATGCTGTTTTGGTTGAGCCAATCAGTTTGCGCGTACAGCCGCCGTCTGAGTTCTGTCGCGTTCGCAAGCTCGGTTGAGTCATTATTGCTTTGCATAGACTATCCATCCTGGGTTCACGTGTCCACTTGCGTCAGCGGAGTTCTT
>JALBZB010000376.1:0-30162 GCA_038050625.1 Pythium sp. MPC-2022a
CTGTCTGGTACTGCCACAGTGTGTACTTGTTGTGCCAGATTGGGGCCGTCAGGAAGAGTTGTTGGCAAATATCCAGTGTTTACAATGTTGCATCTGTTTGCACAGCTCCAACTTTTGATTTAAATTGTCAGCAACTGGTCTGACACAAACAGTAGTAAAACAATGCTTTAGCGTACGATGAACCGCCTCAAAGCAGTACCATACGGACTCGACTGCGATCGAATACCAGCGGTTTTTCCTTGAACAAGATCACCAAAAGTCACTTTGTAATTGCTGTTTAGTTGGCTTTCTATTGACTGAACAATGTCTGTCACAAGTGCGCCAGAGTTGTTGAGAGGATCGCTGTGACTTTGCGAAAGAAAAAGGCTCCGCGTCAAACACGCAGCCGGGTGTGAATTGTAATCCTCCAACTGGTGCCAAGGCAGCCAACGAGCGGTTTAATAGCATGGCAGTATGAGATGAGGACCGGCTTTACAATGCTGACCTCTGGCCTTGCTGACGCTGCTGACTAGAGATGATCGCCGCGACCGTCCTCTCCACTCTCGGTTCTCGATGAATCATTCCTGATTTCGCGCTGTCCCCGCCACCACCACCTTCCTGGTTCAGCCTGTCTACTGCCTCGTCCACAGCGACTCCCCCCAACGAACACCGTTAGCAATGCCGTACCAAACCTCTGCGCCGAACTACGAGCGAGCTACGAGCCTGAACCAGCACAAGTACCATCTCCCGTACGCGACCGATGAAGACTCGACCGCTACGATCGTCGAGCTCAACAAGCCTGGAGAATGGGAGGCGAGTCTCTTTGGATGCTCGAAGCACCTCCTCGCTGCACTGCTCATCCCGTCCTGGAACGCCGCGTACGCGGCTCGCGGGGTCAACAAGTCGGTCTTCGTTGGGCTTGGCATCGCCATATGCTACTATGGTGGGATCGCGTATACAGTGCTTTGGGAGACCGATGACGACGAGCCGTCGGTCGATGTAGGTGGCATGGAGCTCGGGCTGTGGCAGAACCTGACGACCACGACCCTCCCCAACGTCCCCATCGCCGTGTTCATACTGCGCATCTGGTTCCGTGCCTACCACGAGATCCCGGATTCTTGATGGACCGACTTGGCCGTCGCCTGTGGCTTCTCGTGCTGCGTGTTGGCGCAAATGTCGGGGCACACCTCACGCGCCAAGATGCAGAACGCCCACAAGTCCACGCTCCCGCCCTACGCTGCGTAGGATACAGTACCCCAAGTTGACGGTATACATTCGCTGAGGTCCTGCACGCCGTGCATTCATCAAAGAGCTCCCCAATCGCATTCATATTTCCGTAATTTACGCATCCACCGCCTTCATTGTTTCCTCCGTGTTGTTGTTGTCTTTTGTTTAAAGGTCTCAGCTCAGCTCAGCTGGGCCTCGTGCTGTTCATTCTCACGTGTTTGCGCTTCTCGTATCTCGCTTTGCTGGGAGGATGATGGCGCATCAACATAGCTACATTCTGAGGTACTTGTATATGGAAAGTCCATTGACTCTCAGGCATCGCGACGTGAAGGAGTGGTGTGTAGTCTCAACACTACTCATGCCTTTTTGTGTTAGGCGGTTTACCAGACAGACAGTGAACTTGAGGATTATAACCTCATCCTGAGGTATGAAGCTACACCGCCGCAATGTATACACCTCCTCAAACATATACGGCATGATTGAAGCTGGATGTCAATGATGGTATTAATGCAACGTTATGAAATTATGTATGAAGCACGCTCGCATAGCGCTTCAGACAATGGGCAAGCCGGAGCTTCAGTGCATGCGTGGTGTAGGTTTGGGATCAGCGTCATCTAGTTGATCCAAAAAAATCAATGCGTCTTTTAGACATCATACCCTGGCAACGTCGCCTTGTGCACATGCTGTTGCTGCTCCTTCACACGCGCCGCCGCAGTGTGCTTGGACATCTGCGCCAGCGCACAGCACGAGCAGAGAAACGACACGGGGAAGTCGCTACACTTGTTGCCTCGGATCCCGTAGAAGTCGCGGAACCAGCCGCGCAGCATGAACACGATGCCGAGGAAGTTGATCAACGCCCAGCCCGCTCCCGTCTGCCACGCCTTGAACTCCATCCCGCCGATGGTGGTCGCCGGCTGGTCATCGCCTTTAATCGCCGTCAGCGCGACGAACGCCATCGTGCCGTAGAAGAAGAGCCCGACGGCGATGCCGATCGCGACCGGGAACTTGTTGATACCGCGAGCCGAATAGGCGGCACTCGCACACGGGACGACGATGGCGGCGAACAGGTGCGAAGGCGAGGCGCAGCAGGCGAAGATTCTCGTCTCCCATGCCCCGTCACCATGTTCTGGACTGTCGTTAGCGCTGTTGGTGTCGTGGGTTGCGTCGTTTGTAAAAGCGTCTGGGTGCTGGCGCTGGTCTGGTGTTACTGCCCATTCGTAGATTGGCTCGTTGGTCTCCGGTGCGTAGTTGGACGCCATCGTTAGATATTGCTAGGAGTTTGAGGCTGAGTGAGATCGGCAGGGGCTTGACCTGTTGAGAAGGATGAGGGAGTTGATGTGAACAAGGCAGAGCAAGTTCAGGAATGAGAGAGATCGGAGAGTCTGGCGAAACTATGTATTCTCCTTTACGTCCATGTGCTTACTCGCCTGCTCGGTACTAGTAGTACAGATTTTTAACAACCTCGGGTTGCTCTAAGTACATTGGTCAGTGGAGCATGTCGACTCACTCTCCTTTTTTAACCAGCTGCTCAAAAGGAAAACTGGGCGTACCGCTTCGCTGCTGGGACAGCTTGCGGCTGGATTTCTACAGTCAATATACATTAGTAGGAACAGCGGCGTTTACGCTATGATTTTCATCTTGCAAGGGGCGTAACCTACTGCTACGTCGTCACAGTACTCTTGCAAATCACGCACGTCGATTAATCACCAGTGGTGGCGACTCGAGAAAATCTACAGATGTCACAGTAGAGGCAGGCCCAACGAGAGGTTTCCAAGTACCGCCCCAAACAGCAAACTGGTACACATAGGCTTTAGCTCAAATAGAAGAGAAGAAAGTCAGGTTGTGTCGCTCTCGCTCTAGGTGTCTTGGCTCAGCGGCAAGCCCCAAGTCGGCTCTCGACACAACAGAGAACTAAATCATGTCGGTAGATCAAAGCAATGTATCCATGTCATCTTGAGCTTACTTGGATGATAGATGATAGGTTGCATCAGAGTAGACAGGCTAATCGCGGGTGGTGGAGGTTTACGCTCCCTTCAAACTCCAAATCGCTGCGTAAACGGCGGCAAAACGCTGAGAATATCCAGCGAACGAGAAGAATGGGGAAGCAAGTGCACAGACATGGCTGAACAAAGCCTTTAGGCTTTAGCAGCAAAGATCCACTCGCCCATGATTCAGCTCAGGCCCCATTCCTACTATAGCGTAAATGACATCTGCACATCTACAGTCTGTCTATCTGGCCAACTGAGAGGGGGAGTAAACAATCTGATGCGCACAACGGATATGCAGAATGCGAGCGTATGAAGGGATATTTTCTCTTAGTTATTGGGTCTCACGCCCCTGTATCGATTTCATTCCTGAATTTACTTTGCCTCATTCACTTCTCGCCTTCTTCTCAACTACAGCAACGCCTTCAGTAACCTTCTTCCCTCCCACCAAGATGGCGCCGAACTTTGCACGACAAGCCAGCAAGCCTGCCATTGAGCAGAACACTCAAACCGGAGAGTGGGAAGCCAGCATCGTTGCAGGCTTCGGATCACCAGGGCACATCCTCGCCGCGTTGTTCATCCCAGGCGCAAGTGCCGCCTATTCGGCTCGCGGTATCAACAAGTTCCCGGTCGCGATCGGCATCGCCGTCGGGCTCTTCTTCTACGGCACGATGGCGTTCGTCGCGCTGACGGCGATTAAAGGCGATGACCAGCCGGCGACCACCATCGGCGGGATGGAGTTCAAGGCGTGGCAGACGGGAGCGGGCTGGGCGTTGATCAACTTCCTCGGCATCGTGTTCATGCTGCGCGGCTGGTTCCGCGACTTCTACGGGATCCGAGGCAACAAGTGTAGCGACTTCCCCGTGTCGTTTCTCTGCTCGTGCTGTGCACTGGCGCAGATGTCCAAGCACACCCAAATTGTGAGCAACAAATCGACGCTGCCAGGATACAACGCCTAGAGTGAAGAGCGACCACCCAAAGCGCGATCGCGACTTCAGCTCCAATCCTGCATGCATACACGTAGATCCATCACTACTACCTAACGCTGCATTCCATGTAAATACAACCAAGCACTTCATGAATCTGTCTGTACACAGTGCTTCTGGTGGGCAACTACTGTACTGGTGCACCATCTTATTCGCTAGATCATGTTTACTCCCCATTGTGAAGAGCTCCAAGGCGTGTCAACATGGCTACATTTTGGTTCATAAAAAGCACACTCATCGACAACCATCCAGTTGAAAAATCAAAGGCCAACTTACTACTAGCGTTTGGGATTCGACCTTGAGGGGAATTTGAGGACCTCGCCTTCCGGAACGCGCACCTGAAGCTTTGCGAATGCGCACACTTTACTCGCATCTTCTTGGGTTTCCCCTGGTGCCTCGGATCCTGTGGCAAGTGGTTGGGATTGGTGTTGCGCCTGTTGCACTGGGGTCTGCGGTAGGCTCTGTGTGCTTTTCCCACACGCACAGCTCTGATATTTCTCGCGTCTGCCGAGGACTACGGGCTTGAGCGAGTGGTTCACGTGACAATTGCGAGCGCAGAGGCGGCAAATGGGCTTCATGTGGCATGTCTCGCACGCGAAAAAGATCCCAAAGGAACTTGTGGTGCTGGACTGCGAGGTCTCGCAGATGCATTGAGGGCCTGGGTTGAGACATATCATTAGCATTGTTACCATGAGAACACCATGAAGGAAAGACTTGGTAGTAATTAGTAGACGAACGTACTTGAGTGGACGCCTTCGTTCGGGTGCAAATACGAGGCAGTCGGTCCCAATGGGAACTTTCTCCAGCGATCCATCTCACTGTCTTCCTCATTCGCAGCGCAATCAGACCACTCTGTCAGACAGTTCAAGCAAAAGATCAAATTCAACGGAAGCAAAGAACCACTTACCGACGCGAAACAGACCAAGTGCGTGGTGAGCTCCGATGGAGATCTGCGTCACAAACTTGGTATTGCTCTGGAATCCTATTGAGCTATTGCTGTTGTTTCTGCTTTTATTGTCATCGCTCTCACCCATCTTCCAGGGTACAAACGCCATTCGTTGGTCGTTTCGATGCGTCTTACCGTACGTTGCGTCGCCCCATGTGAACAGCTCACCGTCGCCTGCGAACATCACATAGGAGTAAGCTCTAGACCCACCTAGAACTCTTCAAGATAGCTCTCACCTGTGAGTGCGACCGAGTATCTCGCGCCGGCACCGATGCTCGCGATGTGCACATTCGCAAACTCCGTCACGTAGGACGGCATGTCGATGTGGTCAACAGTGTTCGCTACGCCCAATTGGCCAAATTTATTGCCACCAAATGCGTAGAGGAACGACTGCGACGCCACACCGCAGAGCACGAGCGAGTGGTCATTACCCGCAGCGACTTGCGTCGCGTTCAAACCTCGAAAGAAGCGGATCTCGCGCGGACGGAATTCACTTTGTGAGCCACCGAGCCCCAATTGACCATGCTGTCCACATCCCCAGGAGTAGACCACTTTGTAGTCCACAGCTGCCGGGTTCCACGACTGAGAAGCGTCGACAAGCAGCTTTCGTGATGCGAAAATGCCGAGCGAGTGAGAATCGCCAGCTGACACATCGACCGCAATAAAGTCTGCGAGCGCGTGAATGTGTCTTGGGACTGTGACACAATCAGAAATCGTCGTGTCCATGAGATCTCCAGTACCAAGCTGTCCGTAGCAGCCTCGTCCCCACGAGTACACGTGTCCCGACGACGAAATCGCGAGCACAAAGTGGTTCCCGGCGCTGATCTTGGCGATCTTGAGGTCTGCAAGTCCTGGGATCAGCTTTGGTGCCTTCTCAACAACGACAGGCAGTGGTGGCTTGGGCATCTCGCCATCGTCGTCTTCATCCTCGCTCTCCGTATCGACATTTCTTGTGACTCCACCTTCTTCCTTACTTTGCTGGTTGTCGGCATTGGAATCTCCGTCCGGGTCACCCTTGGTCTCTTCCTTTGCTGCTATTTCAAACCCCAGCTGTCCGCACTGCTGCGTGCCCCACGAGTATACGCGACCGAGGTCTTCCAAAGTGGCGAAGAGCGCGCCCAAGGCAAACACGTTAGAAATGCTTAGGCTCCGATTTCCAAAGCTAGCAGATCCCTCCTGAACCGATCCGCTCACTTACCGTCCAGAGCGTAACCAGCGAGATGGCCCGCTTCGATCGCCACGATCTTGCTCTTTGTCGTTGAAGCCGCCGTCGGGTACTCTTCGAAATGCATCTCCCGTGGCACCCACATACCACAGCCGTCTTGTTTCAGAAAGAGTCGACCGCTTTGGAACACTCGACCGGTATCTGCCAGAGTGACGGGGAAAGTTGACTCAGGGTGTGCAGACAGAAGATAGCCAACCAGTCCCAATATCCAAGCCTACCTGTGAGAAACAGGCTCAGCCTGTTGCCCGCTGAGACGTTGCGCACGATTTGGTGGCGGAAGAACGCGATCTGTTTGGTGGCCCCCACTCTCTGCGTGTTGTTGTGCGCCAGCGCGCCGTCTGCCGCGCCGTAGCCCCAGCTGAACGGCCGCGTGCGCAACACAGCTCTCTCGAGTGAGCGCGTGATCGTCGCCACAAGCAGGTAGCTTTCGTTCACATCCTTGCCGAAAAACCATGGTACGGGTGGTGGTGGAAGCGGTCGTTGCTGGTCTCTAAGGCACGAACCGAGTGCGACGTCGAACGAGGACTCTCTGCGCAGGAACACCGGCTTCTCGTGGTACTTGAGAGGCCGAGCGACTGTTTTCTTCTTTTCAAGCGGGTGCGGTCCTGGCGACGACGTTGCAGGAGCTGCAAACTTGGCTGGTGATGTCGAAGAAGATGACGGGGGAAGCAACGAGCTCTTCATGTGGAAAGCGGCAGCGCGAGCCTCAGCCTCAATGGTTGGCTGCTTTAAGACTGTCCTGGATTGCGATTTCAACAGACACTCAAGTCAAATTTGACACGAAAAGTCACAGGTTGGACAGGCGTCACTAGGTCCGAGGGTAGGCAGGCAACAATCAAAGATTATCACAAATCCTGCAACAGATCGATTTTGCATGAGATATAAACCTGAGAGTCAACGTGTTGGTGAGAACGAACTCCATTGTTTCAATGTTATACAGGCGATTGGTCACTTTGCTTGTGAGAATTCATCTACGAGGCTCAACCGCGCATTAATCGTACGGCTTATATAACTTTGTTGGGGATGTGGATGAACTTCACGCCAGCAACAAGACCTACATGCACGGATCCGAACTGAGCGGGTCGAATGCTAATCGAGTCAGTCGCTGATGTCTGCGTATTCCTTGGTCGCCTCCAGCAGCTTGTAGTACTTGGCACGGTTGAACGACTCGGAGTCCTATAGTTGCATTGTTCACGCAGTTTCAGCCATAACATTAGTATAATCGTATTCAAACCAACGCAGAATGCACCAAGGTCCCCAGGGCTGTCACTTACATGGGCCTCGAGGACGTTCGTAAGGCACTTCATGCTCTCCTCAATCATCGGGATCGCCTGCAGCGAGTCGGTCATGATGTGTTGACTCGCGACGTCGCGCTTGGCAACCTGGAGCTGCTTCTCAAACCACTTGTTGATCTGGTCGGCCGAGATCTCCGGCTGCTTCTTGGCGACCCATTCGAACAGCGCGGCGCCGGCGAAGAGCGAGTAGCGGAACTTGACGTAGCAACTTGAGTAGATCTCGTTAGCAAAGTGTGGTACGTCCGCTGGCGAAATGTGTGGCTACAAAGACAGAGAGGGAGGGGATTTAGATACATCCGAGTTAGTACCAAGTTGTCAAATAAACACACACAACATCGTGAAGGATAGAAATGGCACCGTACTTGAATGTGCTGCGAGATGCAGTCCTGCAGGTTCGCGTAGTGAAACGTGATGACGTTGTCGATGAACGCTTTCCCCTGAAGGTCCTTGGCACGCGCATTCGTCGCCGTCGCCTTGGCCTTGAGTTTCTGGAGGTGCGTGCCCCACTCGCTTGTCGTGACGTTGCTGTCGCCCTCAAAGTTGAGTGCCCAGAACGGAGGAACATCGAGCGATGAAGGCTTGTAGTCGTACTCCGGGTGGCCCATAGGTGCATAAGTCGAAGGTGGGATGCCTGCGCCATTCTCGCCCGTGATGAACTGTTGAGGGGCTTCAGGAGCCATCATTGGTGACTCGTGCGTTTCTGAAACAACCTCATTGTAGATTTCCTCGACCGGGGGTAGTGGCATACCAGAAACAGCGCTGTCGGTGTATTCATTGTGGTACTGAGGCGGAAGCCCGTCGTCATTCCATCCTGGCGGGTGCTCGTCCTCCCAGCTTGGCACATAGTCCAGAACAGGAGGCTCCTCGACCACCATTGGAGGTGCTTCGATGGTCTCGACAGTCGTGTCATCATCACCGTTAGTGTGTCGGTCAAGGTCTGAGTCGACCGAGCCTGGCAGGTGCAGTTGTTCCCAGGTTGGGACCGATGGGGTTTCTTCTTCGTCTAGCAGTGGTAGTGGTGTCAGGTTGCCTCCAGAAGGAGTATCGCTCGAGTATCCACTGGTCGGCTTCGTCTTAGCGATCGGAACATCAACTGGATCGTAGTTGTACTTCACGCCACTGTCTTCAGAGGTCGGAGGGGTGACATCGAGAAAGCCCGAAGTGTCAACAAAGCCAGTAGCTGGTTCAATCTTGTTGACAACCGACTCCATCACTGGGTCGTAACCAAGCAATTCACCACTGTTCTCCGCAGTCGGAGTCGTACCGAAAGTCTCGCTCGAAGCAGAAGTCGAAGCAGTAGCTTTTGGCTCACGCTCAGTAGTCGCCGCTGGATCCGTCCATGTCGAGTCCGTAGTCATTACCTCTGGAGCCGCCCAGATCGAATCAGAAGCCTCCAGATCGCCGTCCGTGGTCGCATCTGGACCCAGCCAGGTTGAGTCCATCACGTCTAAAGTATCCGAATCAGAAGTCTCTAGGTCGTCGCTGTCCGTGGTCACATCATCGATCCAAGCGGATGGCGTCCAAGCCGGCGTCGTCTCATCTTCTTCTTCGTCCTCGCCGCCATCTTCTAGATCATTGACTCCCATGTCGTCAAGATCGTCAACGGAGGTAGATGTCGTGGCTCCCACAGTCGTACCGGAGGTTCCACCCGACGAAGTCGTTGTGGCTGGCACCATCCAAGCCGAGGGAGTCGTGTGCGAAGCACTCGGCTGAACCTTGACTGAGGCAGGTGTTGTCACCATTACCTTGTCCTCGTCATCATTGTCTGCCGCCGCAGCAGGCCCAGTCTCGTCCGACACGGCGACGTAGGTCGACTTGGGAGGCACAACGGATACCGTCACAGACACCTTGAACTTGGGTATCGCGGTCTTGGCCAGACAATTCTTGATGGTGTTCATGTTCTTGGTGAATCTGCTCTTGGTGCGATTTATCTTGGACGAGTACCTGCGTTGTAGTAAGCCTCGATCACATTCTTCACAGCTTTCTCCTCGGCAGCTGTCGTGAACAATCCCTGGCACGTCGCCAAGTCGCTCTTCTCGAGCGACGTCCAGTAATCCTTGACCTTCTGGATCTTGACCCACTTGCCGCCAGCAGGGACGACGTCGTTCCACGTCGGGAGGATCGTATCGCGCATCATGACGGTCTTGGTCGGCACAGGAGTTGCCTTGGGAACTGGTGTTGGCTTTGTCGTGGGGGCTGGCGCTGCCTTTGCTGTGGTTGTACCCACTTTCAACACTACATTATCCTTGATGGAAAAGAACGCGTCATTTCGCGCGTTTGCGAGTCCCGCTCGAAGAGTAGTCGCAAGACTGCAGAGAGCGAGCACGACCTTCATCGTCGAAGGGTCTTCTTCCTTTTGCTACTGGAGTCGGCTCTTCCTGGTGCGAGCGCAACTTGGAAAGTGAGGTTTCGAGCAGTGTGTAAAGGATCGTCGTGGACTCTTCTCCAACCTCTTGCCTCTACAAAGGATTTCATCACCCCGCGTTGTGGAGCCAGCCTCAGCTCCACCCAACCAGACACCTGGGCCATGAACAGGCGGCACCTCTTGAAACCCCACCCTGACCAACAGAGGGTCACGGTGATCTCGAAATCAGCAGCTAAGAGCGCATCCGAAGCGGTGCCGTCAATCTTTCATTTTTCTTCATGGAGCTCTTGCGCCATCTGGAGCTCAATCATCGCCTCGCGTCCCTTTGACAAAACTGAATGGACGCCTGGTTGGTCGTGCGTGCTTCTTGAAACAAGCGGCTGGGATCAACCGGAGAGGGCTGGAAAAACACTGATGCCTCTCTTGTGCTTTGACAGAACTCATAAATGGACAACAATGGATGGATCCAATGAGCGTGCACTCGCTCACTCTTCGGGAATACACTCAAACATATCAGTTCGTTAACTTCGGCAGCCACACACTAATAATCAATATCCTTTCAATTACACATTCGTTACCTTCTCTTCAGCACTCGCCCCCTTTGCCGTCCGTGAAGCCCACGTGGCGCTGGTGTAGCGGCTTCTCGTTGAACTTTGCGATGATCGCTTCGAGACTCGCGAGGTTTTTGGAGGATTTGAACACGATTTTGTTGTTCTGTAGGAGCGAAAGCGTGACAGAATCGCTGATCTGCGAATTGTCACCGATTAAAAACGTGACCACTGCGTCCTTCACAGCCGGCGCCAGGGTGTCAGGAAGAACGTACTCGCTGCTATCGTCCACAGAGTTGTGTTCGCTTGTATCTGTACCCGTACCTGCGGATGACGGAGTAGTAGGGCCTCCTCCACCAGTGTCGCCTCGGTTTTCCGTTGAGGAGGAGTCAGCAGGAGAAGGCGTACCAGGTTTAACTGGTGATGGGGTGGCAGGACTACCGGGACTTGGGGATGATCCGCCTTGACCACCAGTCGCTTCTTTTACCGAAGTCCACTTGGCGTCCTGGACAATCGACGAAATGAATGCGTCCCCCATGGACACGTTCGCGTAGACGCCTGGGAGGTACTCTGCACCGCAGCCGCGGCCAAAACTGATCACGCCGAGAAGCGCCGTGTCACCTGTGCGCTCATCAATCACAACGAGCGGGCCGCCCGAGTCCCCATCACAGGCGTCTTTGTCCGCCTGCCCTCCGGCGCAGAACATCGACTTGTCAATGTCTATCTGTAGGTCTTGCATGCACACCTGGTTCGATGCGACGACGTTCACGTCGACAAAGCGCAGCACGTCCGAGAGCTCGAGTCCCCAAGAGTTCGTGGCCCCATAGCCAAAGATCTGTCCCGAGGCTGGGATCGGATGCGAATTAAAGAGTTTCACCGGTGCGGCGACACTCGGGTACTTAAGCTCGAGGATCGCGAGGTCGTTCATGTTCGCCTGTGTACTGAAGCCCGGGTACCACGTCACTTTCGCGACTCGTATCTGCTCGCCGAACTCGGCGCCAGCGGTCTTCAACGAGCCAATTGAGACCCACGGGAGCACGTCACCTTCATCCACACAATGCGCGGCTGTGAGCACAAACGACGGCGCAATGAGACTCGCACCGCAGTAGTTCTGACCTTTTCGCACAGTTCGAATGCCCGACATGAACTTCATGTTGTCCTTCAACTCGGGCACGTCGTAGCCGATAAGCGCGTTGTAGAGAGGCGCGTAGATCCATCTCGCGTCTGGGATCAGTGGTTTGCCGAGAAACTCTGGGCCAGTTGCTTCGACCCACGTGAACGACTGCGAGCCTGGGAGATCGGCGTGCGAGGTGCCAAAGCCCACAAAGAAGTAACCAGGGTCATTATAACGTTCTACGAGCAGCAACGTACCCAACCAGCTGGAGGTGGAAATTGGTAGTGGCTGCGCACTGTCGTACAACTGGGTCACGCAGACAACGTCGCTCGGGATCTCTGGAATGGGGTCTTCCTCCGGTTCTCCGTCTTCAACGGATGCTGCCGAAGATGAGGACGACACAGGTGCTGGAGTCTCTGGGAGTGGCTGTGGCGATGGGGACTGCGGAGCGAAGCCGCAGGTCTCGAGCGGGTTGTTGATCCGCGGGTACTCGAGCCACGTGAGTGACAGCGACTCGCTGTCGATGAAAAGCGCGCCAAAGTTGCTCGGCATATCGTACAGCTCGGTCAGGGTGTCGTCCAGGAACGGGAGCGGTTCAGCAAGAGGTGGGAGCGCGACTTGGTCTTCTCCTTCTTCTTCTGTTAGTGTGATCTCATCATTACCAGAGCTGCTGCCAGAAGCAGCAGATTTGGACACTGTTAGCTCTTCTGCTGTTGCTGCGTCCTTCTCACTCTTCTTCTGTGGTGATGATAGAAACTTTGGCGCTTTCTCAAGCGAGAGCACAGCCCAGTCATTCTTCATGAAGCTCTGCGTGTCGATCTCAAGCGTAAACTCTGGATGGAGCGTGATGGCTGTGACGCTGATGCGCTCGGTCTCATTGAAGAAGCCGCTTGTTACGGGAGCTATCGCCTCACCAGCTTCACTTACTGGCGCGGCTGGCATCATTTGAAACCCGAACGCCGCGAACGAGAGCTGCTGACCTGGTCGCTGCTGATACGACGCCACGCAGTGCGCCGGTGCGACGAGGAACTGCGACGCCACGAGCACGCCGAGACACGCGCGCTCTGCTGCGGACGACCCAAGCACCGCGAGAGTGTGCACGGCCGAGCCGCGGTCGAACGGCGCCGCGTTGGCTTTGTCGATTTGAAGTGCCGTGCACGCGAATAGCAGCAGCAGCGAGGTGAACCGCGAGACAGTGGAGTGCATTTTGGTACTAGCGGATGCGCGGACGCCTGTGGGTAAAGCGAGAAGCCTGTTGCACTTCATGGGCTGCGAGCGTGAGTGCGTGTGGTGTGGGCTCTCAACTAACAGTCTGGTTGTTCTCTCGCTGATAGAGAGCGCTGAACGGTGGCGCATCTGCCTCATGTTGCATGCATTCCTGCTCAGCTCATCTTGCTGTGGTACTGCGGACTGATGGGAAGGCACAGAGGGTTGCAATGTTTTAAAGTAATTAGAACCATTTTAGAGATTACTCTGTGCATTTTGGGATGAAAACGGAAAAATGGAGCTTGTTGAGTTGATATATCTAATACGGGAGTCACACAAAAAAGAGATATTTCGTAATAAATCGGTAGATTTAATGTTTAATTCTTATTGAATAGAGCAAATCGGAGATGGAAGAACCAGTTCGACGGCATTAATTATCCATCCCACACTTGGCTGATTTGAAGACTTGGCTGATTTGAAGAGACTCCACACAGCACCACTGTGCTTCAGTGCGCTCGACGGATCAACAAGACAAGAAGCCTGCCATGGTGCGCACTTTGTATTCAGATCTGACATCAATTCTACTGTCCGATTCAAGGTGGGATTCCATTTCCAAGACCAGAGGATACTGTACCACCTGGGGTGTAAATGGTTTATTAGTGCCTCTCCCCTGTCGCATTCCTTCCTCTCCCTCATGGGGGCATTATACTGACATGTGGTACAAAATCCATCCTTTACCACCTCAGGGGCTACAAACACTTTACCCCACCCTATTCGTCAACCTCAACATCAAGTCAAACGTTACAAGGGCATCACTGTGGTCTACAATAAACGGGTGGTATAAAGGGTGGTAGTGCCCCCTGAGGGAATAATTAAATAGTACTCCTGCTGCATTGCTGTCCCATCAGAATTGATTGCCCAACCAGTTGATTCTTCCTGAGAGCCGTCGACTGTTGCTGATCCCATCACCCATCAAGCTCCAGCCTTGGCTCACGCGAGTGCGTAGCACCAGCAGACGCTCATTCCTGAACTTGGCGGCTCCTGCACGCATCTCTACTCCTTCGCCTCTCCCCCACCAACATCGCCCCCTCCACATCCTCACCATGGTCCGCGCACGCGATCACGTTCAAGCTGAAGAGCAGCGCCAGGCGAAGCGCGTCAAGCTCGAGAACCTGCACGTCACGACGATCCGCCCGCTCGTGCCGCCTGCGTGCGTCATCGAGGAGCTGCCTGTGACCCCAGACGTGTACGACACGATCTCCAACACGCGCGCTGGTGTCTCCAAGATTCTACACGGCGAGGATGACCGCCTGGTTGTCGTTGTCGGTCCCTGCTCGATCCACGACGTCACCGCCGCGATGGAGTACGCTGAGCGCTTGAAGAAGGTCGCGGACGACCTCTCGGGCGACCTACTCATCATCATGCGCACGTACTTCGAGAAGCCTCGCACGACGATCGGCTGGAAGGGCCTGATTAACGACCCGGACCTCAACCAGTCGTTCAACATCAACAAGGGCATCCGCATCGCGCGCAAGCTGCTACTGGACGTGAATGCACTCGGTCTACCGGTGTCGCTCGAGTTTCTCGACACGATCTCGCCGCAGTTCACGGCGGACCTCATCTCGTGGGGCGCTATTGGTGCGCGCACGACTGAGTCCCAACTGCACCGTGAGCTCACCTCGGGTTTGTCGATGCCAGTGGGGTTCAAGAACGGCACGGGCGGCGACATGAAGATCGCTGTGGACGCGGCGGTCGCGGCGTCGACACCTCACAACTTCCTGGGTTTAAACGAGCACGGCCTGGCGTCGATCGTCATGACCAAGGGCAACAAGGACTGCCACGTGATCCTGCGCGGCGGCTCGGACGGCCCCAACTACGAGGAGAAGTTCGTCGACGCGGCGGCAGCGCTGCTGACCAAGGCCAAGCAGCCGAGCAAGATCATGATCGACTGCTCGCACGGCAACTCGCGCAAGCTGCACTCGAACCAGATCAAGGTGTCCAGCTACGTGGCGGACCTGGTGGCCAAGGGCAACAACAACGTTCTGGGCGTGATGATCGAGTCGAACCTCGTCGAGGGGAACCAGTCGCTCGGCGACGACCCGTCCAAGCTCGTCTACGGCAAGTCCATCACGGACGCCTGCATCAACTGGGACGATACGGTCGTGGCACTCAAGGAGCTCGCGCAGGCCGTCGCCACACGCCGAGCAGGCAAGGCGAACGCTGCGCCAGAGGTCGCTGCCAATTAATGTTATTCTTTAGTAATAGTTCATCAACCACCACACACATGTGCCATCCCATAGAATATATTAACACCAACAAACACGAAAAGATCACCATTTTTGAACAAATCCAAACCTTCACGAACTTTGTTAAACACCAACATCGTCACTCTCACCAGGTCCTAAACCACCAGTTCATCAAGATTCCGTTCAACAAATGTTCATAACGTAGTCAAAATATCGCCCTGCCTATTCTTCATCATCCATGATCACAATCCTTCATCACATCGGGAAGCTCTTGCGACTTCCTCGCTTTCGACGCCCCGCCAGCTTCACGAGCGCCTGTTTCGCGGCCTCGAGGGTGTTGGGGGCTTTCGACGGTGACGAGCCCGACGAGATCCACTCCCAGACCACCATCTCATTACCAGATACACTGAAGGGGCAGCAAACATAGACAAATTGAACACAATAAGTCAGAACCAATCCATCATCCCCACAATTTCAGATGGGTATCGTGCAACTTACGTTTTCGTGCGGCTGTGAACGCGCGAGTCTTCTTCCACGATCGCTACCACGCGCGGCCACACCGACTCGCGCAGCCACTTGCGGTCCTGCGGCGAGATGCTCGGCAACAGGTCGAAGAGGTCGTCGCGGAGGTAGTCGGCCGGGTACGACTTGTCGGAGCGCGACGTGCGCTTCAGCAGCGCAAAGCGCACTTCCTTCACGAGCCGGTCGACCAACCCTCGCTCGATGCGGCGCACAACAAATCTGCGATAAGCAAAGCCCAGCAACGCGCCAGCAAACATCACAAATGTGATGAGGCGCGCGTTCGAGTACAGCTGGTGTTTCGCCTGGTACGACCACGGCGCGACGCTCTTGCCGACAAAGATTTGGTTGTTGTTCTCACTCACAGAAATATCCTTCAGGTCTCGGAACGCCAAGTCCAGCGCGCGGTTGAACACATACTCGCGCGGCAGGTTGTTCAGCGATCTGCCATACGAGATCGTCTCTGAGAGCAAGTCCTGGATGTCGGACAGCAGGATCTTCACTGGACCTGCAAAGTCTTCGTACTCGCTCTCGCCAAACAGCGACTCCCACAGCGACGCGTTGCCGATATTCTCCGTCGCTTTCTTGACCACAAATCTGTGAATCATGGTTGCGAGTCGCTGCAGATCCTGGCGAACCTCGGGGTTCTCAACGCACGCGCTGTTGAAGAGCTCGTACGGTGGCAAACAGGAAAGCAGCTCACCGCTTGTGCAGTTCCCAAAGAGCGGACACGCTCGGCACGACGCAGACGACGAAGAAGAACCGGTGTACGGCTGGAGCGCCTTGGAGCGGTCAAAGTCGTAAATACTCACGACCGAGTTGTTTTCCTTGCTGTCGCAAAACGGCACCATCGGCTGGAAGAGCACCTTAAGCGATGGGAACGCGATGACAAGCGTGCAGAGCATGAGCGATCCTGCCACAAGCCACAACAAAGTGTGTTTCCAGCCCTTCGCGAGGCTGATCCTCGCAATCTTGCTCTCAGTGGACTCCTTGTCACCGTCCTCGCTCAGCTCTTTGATCTTGATAGCTTCAGCAGCAGGTGCTGCTTCTGGTTCACCAGCATCATCGTCTTCTGGTGCCGCGCTCTCAATTTGATCAACATTGTCTTCTTCACGTTCTTCGCGCTTGCTTTCCGCAACCACCAATGCAGAAGAGTCCTTCTTTCGCTCAATCACGATGGTGCCGCCAGACTCCCTATACTCCCACTTCTCCTTCGCGTCCTCCGCGGGAACAGCAGTGTATTTTTTCCGCAACGCCAGATGACGTCTTTGAAGGAATGCACGCTCTTGCTCGTCGCTTCCGGACTGTCCACGTTCAGATGGGAACTTGCGACCAGATCGCGGCGTCCCCGTGTTCATGAGCGCCTGCAGGATCTCACTGCCTTCCACTGTTTCTAGGTTCGATACGTTCTCAACGTGCTCAAGATCCACTACTTCTTCATCTTTCACCGACGTCACGAGTCTCGCAGATCGCTTTGGAAGTCTCTTCGCGCCGCCAAAGCCATTGTCAGCGCTGCCGTCCTCTTCTTCTTCGCGCTTTCGCTCCAGTTTGTTCTTCGCCACACTGATGCTGTCAAAGTGCTTCAATGTTCGTCTTGACTTTGCCGCACTGCTGCTACTAGCCTGTGGAGCCATGGCTTGGCCAAACGACGAGTCCTGTGCGAACAATTCGACCCACGTTGGTTAGTTGAAATCGATTCTGTTGTGCAAGATGACCCAAACAATCCTCAAAAGCACAGCGCTTACCACTGCACGGCTGAACATCTCCTCTGCTTTGCCGTCAGTCTCTTTCTTTTCCTGGAACTGCACTTTTGATGGTCCGTGATGACCTTTCGCGAGCGCCTGCGTCATCGAGTCATACGTCAAGTACCGTCTCGTTTCGCCTGCTGCTGTCGTCGCTGCCCCTGCTGCTGCGACCGGGTTCTGCGCTTCCACTTTCTTCATGTAGTTTTTGAGAATGCCCGAAATGCTCTTGCCATCACCCTTCTCCGTGCTGCTTCGCGTCGACGATCGGCGCTGCTTCTTCGCCAACGACGCCGACGACGACACCGACGACTTGGAGAAACCCACTCTCGACGACGCTGTTGAGGATGCCGTGGACGATAACGCTCCATCTGCAAACCATACCTCCGACTGCGCTTCGTGGCTTGCTACGCTCTCCATCTTGCGCTTGGCGCCTGCTACCAGATTGCTGCTGGTATTGGACTTTGCTTTCCGATCCACGCGCACGGACTTGAGGCGCTCCTGCTGCGCGAGGAGCTCATCTTCACGCAGCTTGTTGTACTTGGACACGGGCGACAGGAACGTCGCGCTGCTCTTCACACTAGAGCTGGCGATGCTGTTGGTGTTACTGGTGCTCGCAGCCGCCTTGCCCTCCATTCCTCTCGCCTTCTCTTGCTACGTTCCTCTTGGGACTTCTGCGTTTATCGGACGCAGCGGTTGAAAATTCAAACTGATACAACACGCGCCACGAACAAAGGGGAAAACTAACCGAACCCGCGACAAGTATAGTTAACTTTAATAAGTACAGAATTATCCCAAAACCCACACAAATTGCACACCACATTCTTTCTGTCTTTTTCCAAGTGAAGTCACAAACTCGATGATAACAAATGTACTGAGGAGCATGAAATGTACTGATAATAATTATATTTTATTTCAAAATAAAAATAAAATTTACAGGACAATATGTGAATTTTATGATTTTTGCTGAGTTGACGAGCGAGCACTTTGTTGCAAGCTACCCTTAATGCAAGCTGCAGCAGTGCTGCAGTGCACGCTTACAGCAACTTGGTGTCACACACATACACACATGTAGTGTCTCCTCCTGTTGGGAGCTGTTACTTGCTCATTTGAGTGTCCGCTCAACCCTCGCTAACACAAAGCAATCGTTATTATATAACACAAAGCCAATCAATGACCAGCAAATTGCTGGCGAGCATGTGTGTGTCCAGGCAGACATACCATCGCCACATGTCAGCTCGACGAAAGTACATGAGGAAGTCTGCTGGGTTCGAGTTCGATAGGTACCAGGAGCCTGTCGACTGTCGACTATGCGAACAACCACAAAACTCCCTGGATATTTAGAGAGACGGTTGCGCGAGTGCAAATCGTGTGGCACGAATTTCAGCACACATGCTATTATGTATATAAATAAAGTCGATTGGTCGTGCGGTCGTCCGAAGGTGACTGGAAGGAAGGAAGTGCGCGGCTTTTCTATTTCCCTTCAACTTGCAATCCGCCGGTCGGCCGTTCATCCGCACTCTTTCATTTCCACACAGAAGAGAAGTGACGACGAAGGACGATGGCGGCACCGCGACTCCAGGGCACGATGTGGAAGCGCAACGCGGGCTTCTTGCGCCCGTGGAGGAGCAGGTAATGCGATACGATACGCGTGCGCGTGTGTATATGTGTATATGTATGAACCTATGTGTGTGATATAACTCAATGGATTGGCGCGTGTGTTTCCTTTTGCGTGCGTTTTCCGTATTTGTGGCAATACAGACCCGCGTTGGTGACAGACGACGGCTTCCTCCAGTACAATAAGAAGAAGAGCAGCAAGTACGTGCGCACTCTGTGTATAACTGATGCATAGATACGTAGATGGATTTGGTACTGATCCTGTGGTGTGTGAATGTGTGTGCTTGCTCGTTTTGCAGTGGCAAGATGAAAGTGATCGATCTCGTCACGGTGAGTGCATCTACCAAGCAGGGCTTTGCTATCGAATAATGATGGTTGAATGCGGATATAGCTAACATAACCACGGTATGTATGCACTTTGCAACGTATTGTTTGTTGTCTTTATACAGTCGACCATCTCCCAGAAAGTCGTGCATTCCCACGGCTACTACAGCTTTGAGGTACAGAATGGTCAGAAGAACTTCACGCTCGGGTTCCCAGAGAAGTACGAAGCTGAGATGTGGCTCGAGGTGCTGCTCGAAGTCGCTGGTACGAATTGAATCGAGAAAGGAGTACTCGATTGTATTCAAGCTATTGCCGGTGGAGCCTGCGTTCTGAGGATGCGCTTTGTTTCTTCTCGTTTTGCAGATGAAAACGCTGCTGGTCGACGCGCATGGGTAGCGAACCTGAGACGCATGATGACACTGACGCTTCGTGAGCGAAAGGATCTTGTGCCGGAAATGAGCGAGCGCGACTGGGTCAACGAGTGGATGTTCTGTCTTCGGTGAGCATTGTGTGCATTTGTAGCTGCATTGGCGAGCCGCATGCTGACAGTTCTCTCCTTTTTGCAGGTCCTTGAAAAACAGTGATATGAGCCTGAGCTCACGAAGACGGCGGTTGAAGCGATTGTACACTGTGAGTAGCTTGCTTTCATGATTTTATTCGTGCTGATTGCTTCTGTGGGTCTGACTTCTAACGATTGCTGTGACATTCACATCTGGAACAAGCAGATCTGGCTCCAGTTCCAGTTGTTTGCTGAACTTCTTGCAGAAATCTTCTTTACAACCGTCCAGACTCGGGATTCCGGTGGACTGACAACCCTCACCTCAAAACTGAGTGACCAAACCTCGGACATTGACAGCGACCAGCGATCGGTTGAGTCGTCGGCTTCGTCGTCGAATGGTCACTCGGCTATACTTGAGAAGTCTCCTCGTGCGGCGTCTCGATTGAGCAACTTCGATGATATTGATGAACTTCGATTCAAGACGATCCGGCTACAATTTGGGTCGAAAAGCTGGCGCGGGCACAAGCGATTGGAGAGAGAAGTGGACCAATTTGCACGCTTCCGGGCAGTGATGGACTTTGTGCTGGCCGAGAAGATCGTGGACGCAAAGGTGATGGAGAAGCTCCCGGCATTCCCGCTGCTTTCTGCGTTTTCGATTCGTGGCGTGCGGGTGGTTGCCACAGCCGAACTGATACGCGATCGCTCTGCCGTGGTTCCAATGGACAAGCGCGATCTGATGGAGCTTGTCCAGGCACTGAAGATCACGAAGATGTTGCGCACGTTCCCGTACAGTGAACTTCCCGATATTTTGGTGCGAAAGTTTCCGGGCAACCAAGAGAGGACGTTGATTGGCGTGAGTACGCGCTATGACGATGTGTTGCTGCAATCCCTACGATCTTCTTTGGTGCATGGAGTTTTGATTCGAGCAAGTAGTGGCGAAAGCGATGGCTTCGAGCTTCTGACGGCACACGATATGAATGAACTCGTCCCGGGGAAGGAGGCACACTGGATCCCCTACCTCGACATGGTCTACTATCAGCTTGAGTCAAGCGCGGTACCAGAAGTCGAGAACTGGAGAGCAAAATCGTTCTTGCTGAGAGCTCCAAACTCTGTCATCACCGGCGACATTGTGATATCGATCGACACCGAAAAGTGCAGATTGCCACTTGATCTGAAAGAAGGGTTTGTGATGAAGCAACAAGTCGAAGTGCACCCGCTGGTTCGACGCCTGGAAGACGTGAAAACAAACTCGGCTCGAATTAACATTGTCTCAACCAACGGCGGAGGACCAAACTCGCTCAAGGCTGATGCTGGCGCTGCACTGGCGAAAAACTCGGAGCAAAGTTTGAAGAATCTATTCGCCCAGTACATCAGGGGTTTCGCAGCGCAGCTCGTCACCTTTGGAGATTCACCCAGTGTGCCCCCGCAGCAGACAATGCAGCAAGCAATGGGAAGTTCTTCCCAGCAACGATCAAACCTGTCGAGATCGAACACTGATCCAACGATGTTCGGAACGTCTGATTACGTTGCCTCGAACGGCGGAACCGAGCCAACTCTTCGACGTCGCAGGTCTTCCGTAGCCACAGTTGGTGCGGTGATGCACAACGGTCCAGACACTTCGACGACGTATGTGATTGACAGCATTCACCTGAGAGAAGTTATGCGTGAAAGCGGAGTCAACATGCGGTTCCTGCCGCTTGTGTTTCAATACTTGCAAAGCGTTCGTCAACCAGGTGTGAAAACATTGGTGGCAAGTGAGATTGTTGCGCGAATGGCAAAAACCCTGTTCCGGTACCAGTTGTTCAACGACCAAAACGTTTCGACAAGCCATTGGCAATCGAAGAAAGAGCGATTGATCAAGTTTATCGATTCTATCATGCATGGAATCTTCCATGACGATCTCCCGATGCGACGATGCCCAATTCAAGAATGCGTTGGTGACCAGTTCTGGAATGTCGACGCCCCAACCTTACTGATACTGGGACCATTTGCATCCAGCGCTGCATTGGATTACTCCTGCATTGACTCTGGCTCAGCGATCGCGCAGTATCGCCAAGTGATTCGAGGAAACCCATCTGTGCTGTTCAACGCGTTGCTGCACGCTTTCGATGCCCAGCTGACGAAATCAATTTTGCCGGATTTACGAGAGAGCCGATTTGTATCGATGCCGTTCCTTCGGAATGAATACGATCTAGTTTTTCGCAACGAAAATGGTGACCCAAGGCTTGCGATGCAACTTCAACCAGACCTCCTGTGGAGCAACTTACAGTTCTTCCAACTCCAGTTCAACGAGCTGAAACGGCAGTCAGGGGCAGCAAACAACTTGAGTGGACCCAGGGGGAGCGAGAGACCTTCCGACTTGTCCGACACCTTTGCAGAAAGAGACTCACACCGCAGCTATTTCGCAGACATTGTGGAGCATGTTCGTCAAAGCCTGGACTATTCCGACGAATTCAGGATTGAGATGGCTTCAAGAAACTGGGAAGAAGCTCACGCTGTTCGATCAAGATTGGTGAAAACACTTCGTGCAGCGAGCGTGTCAGACGAAAGTCGTGGGATTGCAAGGGAATACTGCGAAGAGGCAAAAGAAATCATCAACGGAAGCCCATCGGTATTTCCAGTGGAATACATGATCGCTCTGCGTTGCCTTGAGATGGTCAGCTCCACTGACGATCACATTCTCTCGGGGTCGGAGGGGTGGAAGGAGATCCTGTCGCTTCTTCGCTTCTTCTACCGCCCTGCCAATCAGTCCCAGTTTGCGAAGAGCTCCTCATCACACCCTTTATTCTCAATCGTCTACTTCATGATTCACTTGGGCGGCATCAGCGGAATTCTGTCCCCAAAAAGCACCGAGTCGCTTCGCACCCAGTTAGAGATCAGTCAAGTTCAGCAAACGTGGCTGAGTGTGATCGCGACCGTCGACGCTCACTGCAGACGCAGTATGACGAAAAGCTGGACTGCGGATCCGATTAATGCAATTGCAACAAAGGCGGCGTCGTTCGAGTTCGAGAAATCTCGGTCGTTGCACAAACAATTGAGCACGAGCAGCCTCAGCAGCAATGCCAGTGATGACCGGAGCGATTCAATGAACAGTCAGGGTGAGGTGAAACATGCGCAGACAGCAAGAGCAATGAGCACAGATTCAGCATTGACAGCATCTGCAGTCCGTCAAGATGTACTGTGGTTTGTTGAGTGTTTTCTCATCCCTTCTGTGCAAACTGGATCGTGGAAGATGTCAGGTGCCAATTTTGCGGGTGTCGCTATCAACGAGTCATCGTCTTTTGAGAGCTCGAATTTGAGAAATAAACCAGCGCCTGGTGTCGCTTTGGTGTGGGGAGAACCGTTTGGTCTGTCACTGGACGAAGAATCTCAAATCGCTGCAGCGCCAAGCGAGTCCAGACTGGCAAACCTTCGATCGCAGCCGTCTCCAGAACATTTGAAGGTCGAGATTTTGAAGTTTCCGTCGTCGCTGCGCCGAGTCGTCCAGGTTTCGTGCGGATATCGTCACACAGCGCTGGTGACAGACAACCGCTATTTGTACACGTATGGATACGGTGAGTGTGGTCGCCTTGGACATGGAGATGAAGAATCGGTTACGGCGCCGACTGCTGTGAGTTTCTTTGTCAGTCTGATCGAGACGGTTGGTGCCAATGTCGGTGGTATTGCGCAAGTTTCCTGTGGACGAGAGCATACGATGGCAGTTTTGGTGAACGGCGAACTGTATGGGTTCGGATGGGCTGAAGCTGGGCGCATAGGAACGGGTGACACCGGCAGCGTTGTGTTCCCAACAAAAGTTACGGCTATCCAAAGTGTCAAGTCAGCAGCTTGTGGGCGTGAGCACACGCTTGTGTTAACCAAGCAGGGCGAAGTGTTCGCGTTTGGAGCAGGCTTTGGAGGTCGATTGGGAAACGGGTCCGAGTCGGATGAGGAGTTTCCTGTTCAAGTGACAGCACTTGATGGCGAGAAAATCGTCGATATTGATGCTGGCGAGTGTCATTCTGCGGCTGTCAACGTCAAAGGAGAAGTGTTTACTTGGGGATTTGGAAGCTCCGGCGCATTGGGGGACGGGACACGCGATAACAGCTTCTTCCCGACCAAGATTTCAGGACCCTGGACCGAAGATACCCACGACGGAGACCCAGCGGTTGTTACGTCGGTTGCTTGTGGTAGCTACCATACACTCGTCAGTACAAGCTCGGGAAAGCTGTACGGATGGGGAGACTCAGCGGCAGGCCAGCTTGGTGACGAGCACGTTTCTTCGCCAGATATGGTGGTGCTGTCGCCCAAAGAGATCCAAATCAGGACTACTCACGAAATGCCCAGATCTTCGACCAGCACAATGGGGGTGATTCGGGAGATCGCCTGTGGAACTTTCACTTCAGCAGTGTGCATGGAAGACGGGAGATTGTTTATGTGGGGCTCGCCTGCCGCAGGAAACGGAGCGCAACTGAACACAGAAGACGCGGAGGTCGCAAGCGTTGATGCACTGAAGGAATTTTCGATCTCTCGGATCGCTTGTGGTGAGTATCTGCTTCCTTTCTTCTTGTTCATTTTTCATGCTTCTACGAGTGGTTGATTTTAATGCTGTATGCTCGTATTTTTTGTTTCGCAGGTGCCTACCATTCCGTGGCGTTGACGCGTGGGTTGGAGTACTGTTAA
The DNA here is from genome assembly GCA_038050625.1 of Pythium sp. MPC-2022a. Classification (NCBI taxonomy): domain Eukaryota; phylum Oomycota; class Peronosporomycetes; order Pythiales; family Pythiaceae; genus Pythium; species Pythium sp. MPC-2022a. Next base: position 24,483 of record JALBZB010000376.1, read on the forward strand.
ATGTGAGACTGAAAAACGCAACAAGACTCATCATGAGTCTTCTTTCGTACACAACAAATAGAGATATGAACTTTGCCATTTGCCCGATCTGATAACCATCGTTCACGCAGCAGACGACAGCGACCGTTATTCGAACTCACATGCTCTGAAGAAGCGCTCGGTAAATTTAGGCGTGCGACTCAAACCTGAAGAGTCAGACGAAGAAGAAGAAATGGCCATTTTCTCAGCGAAAGCAGAGGCGAGATGGAAAGTGCCGGCGGGGTTTTGGGGAATCCGATGCGACGCAGAGTGCAGCTGAAAACACACGTACAAGAGTTCGTCGAGACGGAGTTGAGTCAACTAGAAGCAGGTCGCGATGGTGCAGGGCAGATCAGCGCCGAGCACAGCAGCTCGGCAGACTGGAGCGATGTTGGGGTCATCGTCACCCGCACAAGTGCAGATCACAATGCCTGCCGCGCAAGGAAATAAAGGAGTAGTTCTCTCAGCGACTCAGCTAGACGCAATTCATCGAGATCGTCAGATGATGCACCGGCAGCTTTCGTTCAGTGACGTTGTGCGAGGCACTTTCGGTGCGCATCCAGTCAAAAAGTTTCTGTATGCGTGGAGTGTCGTCATCATCATGATGGGGTTCGGCTTGTTGGTGCTCGGTCTCTATCTGCTGTACTTCCAAGAGAATGTCCACATTGCTCCAGCGTTTGTGTACTACGTGGCTACGTACACAGGACTGGCGCTGTCGCTACTCTCAGGACTTGGCTTGCTCGGACTCCAGCAGCAGCGCAGGTGTGTGACGGAAGGCAAGCGGAACTACGCTCTTGGAACGGTGAGAGCATTGTGATTGGTGAATTCTCTGGCGATGATTGTCTCTGAGAAGTCAAGTTGATTTACAAATTCCTTTGTTCCGTGAATCTGTAGTTCATCATGTTGAGCGTGACTGGCTCTGCGATCATGATCATGGGAGGAATCGTCGCGCTCACGCTGCTGGGCGTCGTCAAGAGCGCTGAGATCAACAACTTTGCGCTCCAGAAAGTGCGGTACTTTGAGACGACAGTGATCATGAATCTGCACGACTACACCCTAGGGGACCAGAGCGGATGGCGAGGCATTCAACAGAGTTTTTACTGCTGTGGGTACATCAACCTGAGCGAATTGGAAGATAACAGCGCAGTACCTTGGGACACATCGCTACTCAGTATGGTGAGTGAAATCAACGCTGTCGCGGGCAAGTATTGTGCGAAGAGGTCCTCCGATTGCTCTACTGAGATGGGGTTCCCGTGCCCGAGTAAAGGTCGATCGTGGTGTCGGAGCGAGTTTTACCCGCTCATGCGCAATAACTACAAGTTGATTGGGATCTTCGCGCTCGTCATGGGCGGCGCGCAGCTGATCTCAAGCGCGTTCGGCTTGTTTACGCTTCTATGTGATGTGCGCATGCTGCCAACGAGGTCTCCAACCGTTGAAGTGCCTCGCTTGGCACTTGCTCCAGCAAAACGCCCGCTATCCAAAGCGCCTGACAGCCGCAGTGGAAGGAAATGAAAAGGGATATGCTGCTGGAGTTATGACAAAACCCTCGATATCTTGGGCTAAGTGTTTGTTCATTTCATCCTTGGTTTGCCATGTATGTGTTCAACTCAATGGCTAACCTACTGAATAGGATAAACTCCATTTTCTAGCTACCTCAAGAAGGAAAGGCTGCACCTCAAGTGAGTGATAGAAAGCGAAGAGCTAATTATGGCTCGAAGCTGTTGGCAAATGAAGGATTATTATTAACCTGAGCATCTATGACAGCCACAGGACCTCGGGGTTCAAGCTCTAGAGCACCAGCGGTCAGTTTGCAAGACTGCAGGACGCATCTGTGTCTGCAGAGAGCGACTTGATCATTGAGCGCAAAGCGATGGCTGATATAGATCACGAAGAAGACCAGCAACCGCAGCAGCAGCAACATTCAGCCTCCGAGTCCAAGCGAAAGTCTCGGTACTACACCCCTCATGAGGTTGTGATGCACAACCAGGCTCACGTAAGTCAACCCAAACGTGTAATCTTCCGATCCCATTCATAGAGGCAGCTGAGCTTGATCCTCTAATTGCGTGTGGTCGAGAAATGAACTTTTGTAATTCAGGATTGCTGGGTCTCCATCAACCGTCGCGTGCTGAACTTGTCCGAGTTGATCATGGAGAACCAAGGTATGACAGAGCTTCTGCTGTAAATTTGATGTGAATGAGATTGGACAATCACACTAACTCTGTTTTCCTAACAATGTGAATACAATTGTTAGGAATGCTAACTCGGCCGCTTGTTTTGCATGCTGGCGAAGACATTTCACACTGGTTTGACCCAGAAACAGAAGATGTATGTGTCCATCTCCGCTTCCAAATTCGTCATTGAACTCACTCTCTCAATAACTAACATGATGTGTTTGGCTTTGCACGTCCATGAACAAACGAACCAATTTCAAGATCAAATACCACGTCGACCCGGAACGCAACATCTCGCTGCCATTCTTGCCCTATGGCAGCTTTCTCCACGTTGTGCCGCTCGAGCCATCGGGCAACTGGAAAACCTCGGACTTTCTGCCCTGGTGGAAAGATCCACAGTACACAGTGGGTAAACTGACGCAAAAAGCGCGCTGGATCGAGATCGTGAACGTGCTCACGCAGCAGCGCCACTCGCTCGAGGTCTGCGAAGAAGAGACGATTGAGGACATTCAGAACCGGTACCTGGAGATGAACTCCCACGCCGCGAGCTACACGTGGAAGCACCTGGACGACGACGAATTCGTGCCGCTGCAGATGACGAAGACCCTGGACGAGAACGGCATCCCGGACGAGTCGCGCGTGTTTGAGCGCTACGACATGGACGAGCAGCGCTACAAGCCCATCTTGCACCTCTACTTCAATGACGACCTCACGGTTTTATAGAGAGTACAGGCGCTGTGGTTTACTTGACCAATACATTGGAAATTGCATTCTTCTATCCGAGGGTGTTGTGGTTGTCGCTGGGTATTATTACTTGTCGGTTGCGGTGGATTACTATTGCAAAGCAACGCCGCTTCTAGCGGTCGCGCACTCTCAAGATCCTAATAGTTCAAGTCGCCAGGAAATTAAGAACAGAGTTGGGTATGCGATGATCACCAGGTTTGTTCCTAGTTGTCTCGGTCCTGGAGCGAGCGACGTGGACGATACAGGCAGCCACGCGATTCGTGGAGTGTGTACCACCACCGTGACAGCCGCCACCGTCGCCAATACACCTGAAGACATTCTCCGACAGGCTCACGCAACGAATCTCGCGGGCATTTTCAACCAAATAGGTGCGTCTCCACCAACCTCAGCCCGACAGCACAACGTAGTGGCTCGTAGCACTGGACTAAAGCTGTTGTGTTGTGAATCAAGCTGCTGTCGCGGAGCACTCGTTTGAGATCTTCAACGAGCTCAAAGACGAAAGCGTGCGGCTCGACGAAAGGTTCCAGCGAATCCAGAGCCGAGTGAGCACTATCGTGCAGATTGTCGCGACTGAAAATGACAGCGACCAGCGTGGTCACTTGATCACGACGAAGCTACCGACGCGAGACGAGAGCGACACGGTGCTCGCAATCCCTGATATTAGTTTCGCACGTATCGCCAGGCATTCAGCGCTCACCGAGGCGTATGCGAAATGCGAACCGATGCCTGCTCTGGAACTGGTACGATCAAAGAGAAATCACTGCATTGTAGGTCTTGTTGCTCTCTAGAGTCTGACGTTTGTCTTTGTGGTCTTGTGGGCTTAGTTTGATGAATTCTGCCAGCCTCTTTCACAATCTGCAGGGTGTAAACCTGGGTCTTTATCGCCATTTTCAAATTCTTCCTCTTCATCAAGGAAGAAGTACAGTAACCCTGGCTTCTTTGTTGAGGAGTGGATGAAAAAAGAAACCTCGCGACACCAGCGAGCGCTTCAGGCAAAGGAAGAACGGCGCAGAGAGCGTCGTGAGCTCAAAAGAAGAGGCGTGAAGTCGCTGCCGCTGCCACTGTCTCAGCAACAGCAGCATAGGCAGCAGCACCTGGTGCGAGAGGACCAGAGCGAGGTCTCCAACAACAACAACAACAACAACAACAACAACAACAATACACCAACCGGAAGTGAGAACGAGCCGCAGAAAAGCCACCAGCATACGTCGAGCGGAAGCAACAAGTTTCTCAAGATCCGCTCGTGGCGGGAGATCTACGGCACTGGTGAGGGGAAGGAACTGGCGCGACAGCAAAAGCAACAACAGAAACAGCAACTGCAGCAGCAGCAGGATGCTCCAGTGGCGCCACCAGCAACAGGAGAAGTAACAGGTAGTGGGCTGCTGGACGGGAAGAAGAAATCCTCAAGGAAGAGTATGACAGCGGCTGCTGTAGCGTGCAATGATGAAAGCGCAGAGAGCCCAGTGTTATCGTCAATGTCAGTGACCCAACCACCTCCACCACCACCACTCCCACCAGCATATAATGACCCAGATGGAGATACCCACCTCCAACTGGAGCAGCTTCAGTTCAACTACGTACCATCGATCTACGCGCCTCCGCCACCACCACCTCCAGTGTCAGCGGCATGCTCAGGGGCGTTCATGCAAGAAATCGATGACGACGACGAACTGTTCTTTGATTTTGTCGATGGAGACGCTTTCGAGCCAGAAATGCGTGTTTCGACCGACAACAACAACAACAGCGGCGTTCCCAACTCGGAAGAGTTTGTGGACCACGGGCTGTCGTACTACTACGATCCAGCGTCGACAGTCCACCAGTTGGTGCCGCCACCTCCGCCGCCACCGCTGCCACCAATTGATCCAGATTCCAACGACGGGAATGAACCGGCCTTCAGTAAGATCCCGATGAACAGCGATTGTCTATATGAAGTGGATGACTTTGTCCCTCCTCCTCCTCCACCACCGCTACCTCCACCACCATCGACAACTAAATCACTGTCAGTTGTCCCAGATCTTGAATATGCAGATATCCCGATCCTATCGAGACCGCCTTCGTGTCTGCTGCAAGAGATTCAACTTGGAGCTCCACTTCGCCACATCAATGTAGGACTGCCAAATGGTGTTTTCTGTATCGCTCAACTGTCCGTAATACTCGAATTCTGACACATACGCTGTGTGTTTCCTCCTGCTATATGTTACTCTCTAGATCGACGAAGGGGTGGAGGGAGAGGAAACAGAGGGCAACGAGTCCGTTGACGGCCCTGGGAACTCGGGGTCGCGAACTGGGCGTAGAGAACCAGTAAAATCAGAAGCTCCAGCACCCCAGCTAAGCTTGCTCGAACAGATCAAAATGGTGCGTGGCTGTATAAAACCTCCACTCTCATGTCTTGACGTTCACCAGATAGACTCCCCAGCAGGCAACTTACAAGTTCTCTTTCTCTTACTTTCAATAAACAGAAACAGCGCAACCTCCGTCCTGTCGAGCCGCTGCCGCCTCGCCGAGCATCTCAAAGCGCAAAAAGCGCGGCACCATTTGCCGACTCGATCGCACGCATTCTGGAGCGGCGCAGCGTGATCGCGTACGATTCGGACAGCAGCAACAGCGACGCAAGCGACAACGATTGGTGAGGAGGCAAACGGAAGGGGGGGGGGGGGGGAAAACCCGGATGGCAGGGAACACCCAAAACTTTTTTTAACGGGAATATTTTTACAAAATTTAAACAAAACATTGGGAATTTTTTAATT